>OX031009.1:86332670-86460170 GCA_943735925.1 Pollenia amentaria
AATAATAATAATAATAATAATAATAATAATAATAATAATAATAATAATAATAATAATAATAATAATAATAATAATAATAATAATAATAATAATAATAATAATAATAATAATAATAATAATAATAATAATAATAATAATAATAATAATAATATAATAATAATAATAATAATAATAATAATAATAATAATAATAATAATAATAATAATAATAATAATAATAATAATAATTAATAATAATAATAATAATAATAATAATAATAATAATAATAATAATAATAATAATAATAATAATAATAATAATAATAATAATAATAATAATAATAATAATAATAATAATAATAATAATAATAATAATAATAATAATAATAATAATAATAATAATAATAATAATAATAATAATAATAATAATAATAATAATAATAATAATAATAATAATAATAATAATAATAATAATAATAATAATAATAATAATAATAATAATAATAATAATAATAATAATAATAATAATAATAATAATAATAATAATAATAATAATAATAATAATAATAATAATAATAATAATAATAATAATAATAATAATAATAATAATAATAATAATAATAATAATAATAATAATAATAATAATAATAATAATAATAATAATAATAATAATAATAATAATAATAATAATAATAATAATAATAATAATAATAATAATAATAATAATAATAATAATAATAATAATAATAATAATAATAATAATAATAATAATAATAATAATAATAATAATAATAATAATAATAATAATAATAATAATAATAATAATAATAATAATAATAATAATAATAATAATAATAATAATAATAATAATAATAATAATAATAATAATAATAATAATAATAATAATAATAATAATAATAATAATAATAATAATAATAATAATAATAATAATAATAATAATAATAATAATAATAATAATAATAATAATAATAATAATAATAATAATAATAATAATAATAATAATAATAATAATAATAATAATAATAATAATAATAATAATAATAATAATAATAATAATAATAATAATAATAATAATAATAATAATAATAATAATAATAATAATAATAATAATAATAATAATAATAATAATAATAATAATAATAATAATAATAATAATAATAATAATAATAATAATAATAATAATAATAATAATAATAATAATAATAATAATAATAATATAATTATAAAATCATGTTTTAAACATAACGATTAGTAAAGCATAAAAAAACAAATACAATAGGACTATTTGGTAGACGAAATAAAGAGATAGATAATATAAAGAGAAAGATGAAGTTAAAGGCTAGCAATTTTGTGAAACATTATCTATAAGAGTTTTCTTGAATTTCTGTCTTTCAACAAGTAGTTTTATATTTGAGGGCAACGAGTTCCAAAGCTTTATGGCATTGATAAAGGAAAATCTGCTTGTGTTTAGATAGTTATATCGTGGTGGTATTAAGGTCACACCCCTGGTCGACCTGCCGAATGAAATTTTGTCGAACAGGTATGTCGGTGATCGATCATTTAGTAATTTGTGTAGAAATAGTAGGTTTCTCATACGAAGGTAGTCCACTAAGTCGCAACCAAGAAGCATTGTCCTCCAGGATGAAACACTACTAAAGCTGTGAATACCATAAACATAACGAGTAGCATTGTTAAACGAGACTTGTAATTTATGTAGAGCGCACGAGTCCAATTTACTATACACCACCGCAGAAGTAGTGATAAGAGGTAAAATTAACTGTAGGACAAGACGTTTCTTGATTTCAGTCGGAGTGTTAGCAGAGGTTAACCGTAGGTTTCGCAGTGTCATATACACACTGCGTATAACATTATTGATATGATCATTGCATGACAGAGCGGAGTTGATGTGAAAACCAAGGTACTTGACTTTATCTACATATGCAAGTAGAGTGTGACCGAAGCTAATAATTGGAAGTTGATTAAAATGAAGTTTCATCCTGCTGATGGGTAATAAGACAGATTTGACCGGATTCAACTTAAGATTGTTGTTTATAGACCAATTGTAAACAGCTTTTAGGTCCTCATTAAGTTTGTAACACGTGTCATCAACAAGTCCAATACGACTTGATATATACAGTTGGATATCATCAGCATATGCGTGAATGTTAACAAAATTGACGACATTAAATATATCATTTATAAAAATACTGAATAGCAGAGGTCCAAGAACTGAGCCCTGTGGAACTCCAGAATGTATCTCCTTGAAACCTGACTCTCTTAAACCGATAACCACCTTTTGTACACGCTCAGATAAGTAGCTACTTATGAGGGACACTGCACTTCGACCAAAGCCAAGGACTGAAAATCACACTGCCAAATTTCGTGAAGCCAGTCTATTATTTACTATAGCCTCCTTGTAAGCTCTACTCTCGGGAAATAGGCGTAATAAAGCCTAAAATCGTAATAAGTAATGCTATCATAATAAAATTTAATATTTCACAGTTTTATAGGACTAGAAATCATACTAATAAACTTAGTGATGATCAGACGCGGATACGGGGGAGGAAATTCCGTACTGTTTTAAAATACACGAATACTTTCGTCTCGAGGTACTAAATCAAGTTTATACATCTACCCTTCAACAAAAAATTTAAAACCGAGAACGTTTACTCTCAATTATTAAAAACGTAATTTTTCTTGGAAGGCATAACATTCCTCTCCGTGCGCATCGAGATGATGGTCCTTTGTTGTCTTCCGAAAATAGAAACTCTGAGGATATTTTCCAAGCGCTTTGGCAATTTCGTATAGAGGCCGGAAATAAAATAATAGATTACTATCTGAAAATATCTCCTTTAAATGAAACATACACAGAAAAAATTATTAAATTTCTCCAATCACCAAATTATTTCCAAATTCATAATATCAAGCAAACAAGTTGTTGATTTTGCACCTATTACCAAAATAATTATATTGATTACTAAAAATGTTAAAATTTTGAAGCAATATTTGCAATAAATGATATTTTTAATTTTAATTAAAAAAGTGATCAAAAAACTTTGGCATTTCAAACAATGTGTTAATTTATTCTACATGTTTAAATTATTTTATTTTAAACGAAAAAAGTCAACTAAGATTTTTTGTTATTTAATTAAAATTTTAATTGAAAATCTATTTGAAAACAACTAAAATGTTAATGAAATCAATATTAAATTTTAAATTTTATATTAAATATTAAATTTTTAAAAAATAATTGATTCAATTATCACATTAATTAAATTTAAATACTTTTTAAACTATTTTTTTAATTGAAAAACACTTTTATCTGTGTATGTATATCAAAAACTATACAAAATAACATAATTAAATGTTGTAATAGTTTTATATTAGAAACAATCCTCAAAATATATATGAATCGAAATTCTTTTCGATCATTTTTGACGAAAGCACGGATTTGTCGGGAAGTAGCCAGATTTCCTCATCTTTAAGATATTTCAACATACAACAAAAAGTTATTAGGGAAGAATTTATCGCCTTTGTTGACGCATTTTAAGGGGCTTCAAAGGATATTGATAATAACGTTGAAGTGTCAATTGATGCGAAAGCACTATCATCAATAGTTCTAAAAGCTTTGACAAATTTTTGTCCCGACCTTAAATAATTGTGTAGGATCTGGAACAGATAAGTACCCTCTGATGTCAGCAGAAAATGCAGCTGTTAAAAAATTGCTGTTCCCATAAATTAAACAACTCGATTTATAAAAGCAACAAAGTGCCCATCATTTACCTTAGGTCCCATTTAAGGCAGCCTTCTGAAATTCACTGTAAACGCTAAAACTAATTTTACTGCTGTATATAAATGTATTCTCGTTTATGTTTTTTAATGTCAGAAATCACTCTACAAAATTTTGGGATGATTGAGCAATAATTAACCATGGGTCCAATATTAATTCCCCTCCTGAATATCATTTTTGTTCGGCTAAAACTGCTACGAATCGTGATATTTTACTTTCCGAAATACTTAAAACATAAAAATTCTATAATAAAAAACTAAAACACTAACATTTTAATTTAGTTGCGTGTATGGCTTAGTGATGAAAATCCCGAAATCGCAATGCCGAAAAAATCCCGGGATTCGCTGAATTTTATAATCCCGGGATTTTCGGATCTAGTCAATCCAGAAATCGTTATCTTAATTTTTTTGTTTACCTTTTTTTTAAAAAGAAATTCATCAGGACATTATCGCTTGGATAATTTGATTAACTCTGTTAATACTGTCATTAAAAACGAAAAAAAGGTTAACTTTGTTATTCTTTTTAAACGTGTCCAACTATTGTAAAGAAGTTTTAATGTGAGAGGTGATGAAAATAATAAAAGAAGAAAATGAATTAAAGAAAGAAACGTCTTTTGAGATGCACCCAATTTTTACGGGGTCTTTTACGACGTCGCTTTTTCGACGCTTCTTTGTATATGACTAGAAATTACACTGTCGAATTTTGTGAAGATCGGTCCATAATTTAGTATAGGTCCCATATGAAGCCCCATCGGAAATCATTAAAAAACATCAAAGCGCGTTTCAAATTGTTGTAGATTTTGGTCCAATTTAGCGTTATATGGTCACAAAGAAATTTTTATAAAAATTGTGTAATTAATGTATGTATCCCATAAAGAGCCTCTTGAAATATTCTAACTGTCAGTGGAGGGTATCAAGGAATCGGCACAGCCGATTATAACACTCTAACTTGTTTCAGGTACAAATCTTCAAATATTCATTTTTCAAATCATGACAAAGAAACGTTTCCGATAACATAGTCTGGTAGTTTGTACTTTTAAAAGACTCTTCAGTAGCGAGGTATCGCATCGTGCCTGCTAGTTTCTCTGCCGGAGTGATTGCTTTTCTCATGATAGTTTCTTGTTTTTTTTTATAACCAAAATGAGGGTAAAAATTCAACACCTGGCCCTCTTAATCGTGACAGTATGGTCACAGTTAAGGGACCTAGGCCTGTGAACGATTTACCCACAACTAGTCGCGCGATGTGGACTGGAAATGTCTTGATAACTTCCGACAGTCCTTCCCAAAAGGGAGTCACTAAAGGAAGTGTTATCGGGACAAACCAGTCAGCATCAGCAAGGAAATTGGGTGATCGCCGACAGAGCTCTGCTAAGGCCCCAATAAAGGGGTAGTTAAGAGAGTGAGGTCTGGCGATGACCAGAAATCCCCCGCGGCTAAGACGACTGGCCAGACTGTGGTCAGCTCTCTTTAAGATCCCCTTAAGGAGATCACTATCACTGGCTATAGCGAAGACCAACCCTCCACGTCAAAGAACCTAAAAAGTCGTCGAGTAAGGACGGTATTCTGGCGGCTGTCATTGATCGTATGGATCCTGATGGAAGGATCAGTGTCAAGAGATGGCAGGTGCTAGAGAACAAGCTACTCGATGAAATCTTTAGTGCGTAACGAAGGCCGGACGAAGTATCGTTCAAAGGGGCTGACTGGGCAAGAGGTGTCAAAACTGTCAGTTGCGGCAATCAAAAAACCTTTAAGTTTTTAGAAGCCGCAATTGGTAGGTGTGGCAGCTCCTGTCCTGAAGCTGAGTTGCCATTGAGGCCGGTAGTCACGGTATTGATACCTCCACCTATAAAACCGGTGGAGGTTATGCTGGGGGTACTGGCCAACCAAAACAATGGACTCATTACAAGCTAGTGGAAATTGATAGCTTCACTGGGTTGTAAAGAGAAACAGGGAAGAGACTTCAGGTTCGTAGTGGACCGGGAGGCTCTTAAAAAAGCTGGAATCGATGGGAGGGGTTGCGGTATTCGGGTTGGGATCTATCAGATTTAGGCTTCTTATCAGATTTAGATTTCCTAAAAATGATAGACCTCAAGAGGTTGAAAGTGGTGCAGATAAACTTGCACCACTGTGAAGCAGCCTCAACCGAATAAGCAACCCACCTCATCGATAACAATGTGGACGTGGCCTTAATCCAAGAGCCCTGGACTAACAAAAGCTGGGTAGTTGGATTAAGGTCACGGGGTATACATTATTCGTACATCACACAGATGAGAAGGTACACAGATGAGAAGGTACGAACTGGTATAGTGGCGAGAACTGAGTATAAATTTATGATTTCTCTTTCTTATAGTAATGGGGACCACACGGTTGTGGTAGGAGAAGCCAAGTACAAAACGGTCCTGGCACTAGCATCGGTATACTTGCCATACGAGGCTGCCGATCCAACTGGTATAAAAGTGCGAGAGATGGTGGAGTACTCAGGCAGAAGCTGCTCGAAGCTGGAACTAGGTTTTGACGCCAATGCACACCATACTCAATAGGGAAGTGCCGACATCAACAAAAGAGGTGAGTCTATGTTTGATTTTATTATTGCCAGCAATCTTCTTTCTGTAACAGGGAGAACTAGCGATAGAGAGGAAGTGATAGATATGACATTGACGAACTGTAGGGAGTTAGTGGAGGATTGGAGGGTGGATCTGAGTTTTTCCTTCTCTGACCATAGTCGAAAAGGTGTCCCTATAGGAATCCGAGAAGGACGGATTGGGATTACTTTTCGAGAGTGGTGCTAAGTAACCTTAGAGTTACACACGACTGGAGGTCGACTTAGACCGGTGTGGAGCAACTCACGGAGGTATTAACTAGTAGCTATGAGCGATCCTGTCCAATGAACTTTCCGGGCAGGCGCACACAATAAAGATGTTGGACAGACGAGTTGAGTACTCAAAGGTCCACTGTCAGAAGGGTGTTCAATAGAGCGAAGTATACGCGTAGGGAATAGGATTGGAGTAACTTTAGATTGCGTTACAGCAGATATAAGGGAGATATTAGAAGAGCGAATAGGGACTCGTGGGTCAAGTTTAGCGAGTCAGTGGAATCTGTAAATCAGATGTCCAGGTTCAGTAGAATTATATCCAAGGACCCGGTAGTCCCGGGATTTATTCAGAGACCGGACAACTCATGGACGTAATCTAGCTCTGAATCTTTTTGTCTGCTAATGGAGACTCACTTTCCGGGCTGTGTGGATACTAGGTCGGGGGAACAGGTTGAATGTGGTGACCTCTTCTCTGGGTCGGGCTCAGGCGGTGAGGAAAGGGAGACGGTGGTGTACATGATCAACTTGGATAAAGTAACATGGGCGGTTAATAACTTTGGGTCTTACAAATCGGCAGGACCAGATGGTATCTCTCCGGCGATGCTACAGAATATCGGGAGATCATCACTGATGTTGCTGTTTGAACTGTTTAGGGTCTGTTTGCTGAACGGGCGCATTCCTAAAGGGTGGAGAGAGTTTCATACCTAGGACGGGAAGAACCGGCCACTCTAAGCCCAAGGATTTTAGACCAATCAGCTTATCATCATTTCTTTTAAAAACGTTGGAAAGACTGATTGTTCTACAACTGATGACGAAGATTGACACCGGAATCATCAGCGGCGCTCAACACGCCTATCTGAAGGGTAGATCTGTTGATAGTGCGCTTCATGATGTGGTTTGTTATGTAGAGCGGGGATTGCGAAGCAAGGAATCGACCTTGAAAGCATTCCTGGATATAGAGGGCGCCTTTAACAATTTGAAGATAGAGGCTATTAGGCAGGCACTGGGGGATCTAGGGGTTCCGCTGTTCTTGGTCGAATGGATAAATCGGATGCTTAGCAGCTCGGACCAAGCCCGAGAGAAAACCCCACTATCTATATCTAAATGGACCATAATGGTCTCTGGGTGAAGGTGTGAAAGAGACTTCACACCAGCCTTTCTACCTACCTTCCCATATCCTTTTCTATATTTCCAAGAATAAAATTAAAAGTTTGTTGGCTCATTCTGATATGAACAACTCAATAGCTCGTTCATGAGAAATGAAACCTCGCTCCATCCTCTGTTTCCGCCATTGCTTTACCCACTCAATTGTTTTTTTTTTTTTTAAATGTCTTACGCTTCCCAAGCATTCTACCAAAGCCAAAACAAATGCTTCATCCTCACTATTATCCAGATCTCAATTTTCAATGGCCAGTTCCGTTAAATCAAAAAAATGTCCCACTGTTTTCTCATCCATGGGTTTTCTTTATTATATGTATGTATTAAACATCTGCATGAAACTTAATAATGATCTTCATGAAACCTTCATTATAATTTTGTGTTCGCTTCATTCGTATTCAGTAAGATGAAACACTATGAAATGAAAGCAATGAACACTCGATATTTAAGAGACGAATAAGATAAAATTAGTTTATTTGCTTATACAAGAGAATATAAACATTAACAACCATGAAACAGAACAACCATTGAACAAATCTCGAATAAGTTCTGTATGATTTAAATGTCAGTGTTGCCAGTTGTAGAAAAATAAAAACATAAGAAAGTTAAAAAAAAAATAGAAATAACCATGAGGGGTAAATGCAACAAGTTTAAGAGATACATTAATATTGAAATAAAAACTCAAATTTATTTTTGTTTTCAATGTAAATTTTCAATAAAATTAAACAAATTTAGATATTTTAATTAGGCTTAAGTTCATTGAATTTAATTTTCATTAAATTATTTTTATGAAGACAGGAATTTTTCAACATGAAATTAATTAAAATTTTTTTATTGATAATTTTTTATTCTTGACTGCGCTGAGATTTGAACCCAGGCGTTCACGGACAGGTTGCCCAGACTAGTTTCGATTGTAACCAAACAATCTCGTCGGTGGGGTTTGCCGTTTTACTCACTCGGCTATTGAGGCCGGGCGACGTCAATAGTCAAACATCAATCCTTAAACCAAATGGTATTTCACTTTGGTAGATCGAAATTTGCTTTTTTTTTTTGAATGAATGATTATCTATTTTAATTGATTTACATGTTCTTCCTAACTTCTGTTTTTTCGTACTTTTTGTCAAGAATTCTTCTTGAAGTCTAAAGTACATTTTTTATTTTTGATGTTTTTGTCTTTCTTTTTTCTTGTTGACCTTTTTCAGCACAACTTGAAGGACAAATGTAAACATAGCTCGTGCCTTAGCTGTTAACAATAATTAGTATTGTGGTTATTTTATTGAACTGTTAATGGTTTTTAATCCAAATTTAGATATTTTAATTAGGCTTAAGTTCATTGAATTTAATTTTCATTAAATTATTTTTATGAAGACAGGAATTTTACAACATGAAATTATTTAAAAATTTTTTTTTTATTGATAATTTTTCATTCTTGACTGCGCTGAGATTTGAACCCAGGCGTTCACGGACAGGTTGCCCAGACTAGTTTCGATTATAACCACACAATCTCGTCATGTAAATCAATTAAAATAGATAATCATTCATTCAAAAAAAAAAACCAAATTTCGATCTACCAAAGTGAAATACCATTTGGTTTAAGGATTGATGTTTGACTATTAACGTCGCCCGGCCTCAATAGCCGAGTGAGTAAAACGGCAAACCCCACCGACGAGATTGTGTGGTTACAATTGAAACTAGTCTGGGCAACCTGTCCGTGAACGCCTGGGTTCAAATCTCAGCGCAGTCAAGAATGAAAAATTATCAATAAAAAAAAATTTTAATTAATTTTATGTTGTAAAATTCCTGTCTTCATAAAAATAATTTAATGAAAATTAAATTCAATGAACTTAAGCCTAATTAAAATATCTAAATTTGGATTAAAAACCATTAACAGTTCAATAAAATAACCACAATACTAATTATTGTTAACAGCTAAGGCACGAGCTATGTTTACATTTGTCCTTCAAGTTGTGCTGAAAAAGGTCAACAAGAAAAAAGAAAGACAAAAACATCAAAAATAAAAAATGTACTTTAGACTTCAAGAAGAATTCTTGACAAAAAGTACGAAAAAACAGAAGTTAGGAAGAACATGTAAATCAATTAAAATAGATAATCATTCATTCAAAAAAAAAAAGCAAATTTCGATCTACCAAAGTGAAATACCATTTGGTTTAAGGACTGATGTTTGACTATTGACGTCGCCCGGCCTCAATAGCCGAGTGAGTAAAACGGCAAACCCCACCGACGTGATTGTGTGGTTACAATCGAAACTAGTCTGGGCAACCTGTCCGTGAACGCCTGGGTTCAAATCTCAGCGCAGTCAAGAATGAAAAATTATCAATAAAAAAAAATTTTAATTAATTTTATGTTGTAAAATTCCTGTCTTCATAAAAATAATTTAATGAAAATTAAATTCAATGAACTTAAGCCTAATTAAAATATCTAATTTTGGATTAAAAACCATTAACAGTTCAATAAAATAACCACAATACTAATTATTAAAATTAAACACATTTAATTTTATTTTCAAAAACATTCACTAACATTAAAAAATTTTCGGCAATATTTTTGTCTTACACAGGAAAAAGTAGATAGCTAATAAATTGAAAATGCTTAACAATCTACAGATATTATTATAATGAGAACTAAAAAATGAGATAATTCATGGTTAACATAAAATGATAATGATAAATTCTAGGAAAAAAAAGTCATATACATCATCCAGCACGATCAACATCCATCGTTTTCATATTATGATGTAAAAACATAATTTGTTCGACTGACGCTGTATTCCACCCAATGACGCAACGTTTTTCGCAAAGTAAATTTCTAGCTGACGAAAACACCCGTTCTAAAGAGGCACTGCTAGCTGGTGTGGCGAAAATTTTGCAGCTTACCTGGTATAAAAGAGGAAATTTTGATTTATTTATTTCCCACCATAGTAACACATCAAAGCTATCATGAAATACTTCATGGACGTTTTCGTATCCATTTAATTCACTTTGAATTTTGTCACATGCATTTGATTGATCAGACGATTTAAAGAAACCGGCAAAAATTCGTTCATTTCTTAGTGACAATGGCACGACTGGATTACTTTGAATAGAAGCAGAGTCACTGGAAAAATGTTCCATGATATATCTGCAGTGATTTCTTATTTCATCTTTTTCAATACTTGAAAATTGAAGCATTGTGTTTGCTGGGGGAAACAGAAACACAGCTATTTTGTGGAAAATTATCAAATTTTTCATAACCACTTCACTGAATAAAATATTTAATTTTTCTTTAAAATTTTTAACACTGTCCTGATCATCAGTACTTTCTTCTTCACAGAATCGCTTTAAAAAGTGAACATTTATTATGGCTAAATGCAAAGTCGGATATCGGCCACCTTCAAGGTCTTTTGACGTTTCCGCAAAATTTCGCAGAACATACATAACCTGTTTCATCAAATTTGCATTTATACCAGACATTCTGAACAGCTGTTGTTTTTCATGCAATATTTTCCCAATCTGAGTCCAATTTTGATGGACTGATTGAAGAAGAAAGTAGATGGTGTTCCACCGGGTGGGTGTGAAACTTTTTAAAGTGGTTGTCGGTTCTGCATAACATCCAGACTTTTTAAAATATTTTACAAGTTTCGTGCACTTTTTACATAAATCTTCTATGTCCGCTATTTCTTTGATGGCTTTTTCTACAATATTGTGTAGCAAATGGTTGAAACAAAACATATGATGGTATGCTGAAAACGCAGCTTTCATATTGGATCCTCTGTCAGTCACAATCATCCCCTTGTCTAGACTGCACTGAAAGTTATCTAGTATTTTAGTTACTTTCAGCAAAATTTTGTCATCTATAGGAAATGCATTGGCAAACAAAAATAAAAAACCGACAGTAGTGTTCCACTTAATAAAAATAATTTTGTTCGTATATCCCCAATAAACCATAGAACGATACGATGGCGTAAACCCTATTATATAAAATAACATAAATTTGAAAAAATAACATTAAAAATTATTTTAACATTGCAAATTATGTATCGAAAACGATTTCTTAATTTAATGAAAAACTATGTACATATATATATTATAAGGAAAGCTGCAATTCAGTTTGTCAAAACGATGGTTTTCTATTCGAAATCGGTTATCACTTGTGATACCTTCTATCACCTTTATGATATCGTTATAGTATCGCTTGGTTTATTGGGTAGAAAAAAAGAACACTTACGTGTACATGACTCAAAGTTCATTGATTTGAATCCCACCAATTTAGCATAAAGTTTAGCATTCTTAATAAAATGTATTGTTACGGCTCAATACGAAGTTTTTGAATAATTGTCTGTCCAAAGATCTGTTGTAAAAGCGAAACCACTACCACTTAATGTATTTATTTCCGCTTTCAAAATATCATAGGTCTGTCCATACAGCTTTTCAATATTCCGTGAGACTGTCGTAGGGTGCGGTAGCATCTTTTCTACTTCTACTTCTGCTCCATACTTTTCGCCAATGGATAATATTAATTCTGTATATTTGACTAAGCCCTCATCTGCCACCATCTTAAACGGCCTGCAATTTTTAATAGTCCATTGGGTAACTGTTTCAACAACACGGGCCTTTGTTTGCTGGTCTACATCTACCTTATGATTACATACCGGCGTCAATTCCTTATAGCATTTATGTTTAACCAAAATTGAAGTAGAACTAAATTTATATGCGGTATTACAACACTTGCATGCTACTATCTTGCTATTTATTGATCCATTCATTTCTACCTCTCCAAAAATTTCCCAGACCTTGCTTTTTCCTAATTTTGGAACAATTTTGTACTCTCTATTGTCTATTTTAGCTTTAATTTGCGCCACATTTAAAACTTCCGGGCTAACCGACTAAACCTAAGTTCGAGTACATTAAAAAAATTTGTCAATTAAATATCAATTGATATGTACATAGATAAAATTAATTATAAAGTTTTGACAAGTAACACATGTCACTAAAACTATTTAAATAAAAAAACCCGTTTGCAAAAAAGTAAACGTGAGGAAACAACGAATTATTTTATTTATTAAAAACTTGCATCATACATAAAATACAATTTTTTTTTTATAAAATGTTACATATTTTCTACCAAAGAAAACACGTATGGCTAAAAAGCTGTTATTATACATACTAGCGAGACAAACGTGAACCGTTATTAATTATATTTACTTACATTAATTTTCAAGTTTTTAATATCTTTCGAAAAAAAAACAACCTAAGGCACTTACAAAACTAACAATTAAATTTCTCATAAACTCATTCCTCCTTTTGTTTTTCATCTTTCACCTAAAAATGTGTGTGTTTTTTATGAGTTCGTTTCATTTCAGGGCCGTGTACAGTACATTACAAGACAATAAAATCTTGCAATTTTTCAAATATTTGTATTATTCAAAAATGCAAATGACAAACAAGAAAAAAAACATATTTTGCATTTTATTTATTGTTTATATTCCAAATATGTATACTATACTTATATGTGCATAGGTATATCTACATATGTGTTAAAATTTAAATTACACATGGGCAACGCATGCAAATAATTACATGAATTTACTCAAGTGGCAACATTGCTATTGAGTATTAATAAAAATAAATGAAAGAGAATGAAAACTATGAAACAAAGCCCGTTTCATTGAACAACCTCTGTGTGTTTACGATATGAAACGAAATGTGTTCATAGCAGCATGAATAAAACAACAGTTTGTTAGGTAATCTCAATTTTATTCGAACACGACTTTCAGTGAATAAGCATTTCAGTATGTTTATGAAAGAAGTTGTTCATGCAGCCCTTTAGTATGTATTATATACATATGTACATACATATGCTTTATATGGTTCTTAAAAAAACAATATTTATTTATTTTGCAAATTTACGAATAATCATACTAAGCAAATCAGAAAAAACAGCTCTGGCTGCAAAAAAAAAACATGGAGAAAATGGAAGAAGTTTTTGGAAGTTGCTTCAAAAAGGAATGAAGAAGAAACGACGTCGTGAAAGCCTCCGTGAAAATTGGGTGATGCACAAAACAAAAAGAAAATCCAAAAATTAAGTGTGATTTTATTTTCTAATTGATTCAACTGGTGCACCAAATGCAAAATTTTAACTATACTCTTTACAGATTTAGGCTTGTTAAATTGTTTTCAGAGAGTGGGCATGGGGCCTACGGTAATTTATGGAGCGATTTCAAGAAATTAAGTAGCGTTATTTATAGACATAATTTCTACCATTTTAAATAAATGGATTTTTTGGGTTTTTTTTAATAAATATCCATAAAAAGCATTTCAGCCCAATTATGAAAGAAAAACTCCCTGGGAGTTTTCTCCCTTCTCCCATTTTTCCTATGTTAATTCAATTGTAGAAATGGAAAAAGGGAAAAAACTCCCAGGGAATTTTTATTCATAATTGGGCTGTTTATCTTTTAACTTTCAAAAGCCCCGAATATCGATAAATTTCGATATCTTGAATAGTCCCGCGATTCCGGGATTTGATTTTTTTGAAATCCAGAGTCCCGGGATTTGCGAAAACCAGTCGCAATTGGCATACATAATATGTATGGATGTATGATTAAATTTGAAGAATTAGAAAGAGAGATTTTTCGTTTTTTATTATAAGACTTTTAGCTTTCACCCGATTTTGGTGCATTATGGCTAAATAAAGCAATCAAATTAACTATACAATACAATTAAAATCCTATGGGTAGAATTCTTAGTTGTCGCAAAAAATATCTTCCAAAATTACAATAATTGGTAAAAAAAAAACGTTAATATATTAATGAGATATCAGTTTTGCTCCACTATAACTGAGGCATTTTTTATCTTATCAAAGCCAAATAGATCAACATCTTCATATTTTAAATGAAACTATGTAAAAGCATTTATTTTTGTCATTATTTCATAAATTTCTTTGGAAAAGCAAAAAATGGCTGAAGTTTGCTCGCTTGTTTTTTAAATGGCACAAAAACGGCTGAATAGCTTTGCTCGAAACTTTGCATACTGGTCAAGAACTTCAATATCTTTTTTTCTCTGTGCCGCTTAACAATGCAATACGTAGTTTCTGAGATATACATAGAGAAATGTCAAGAAATGATCAATTTTGCATTTTTTCGGTTTTTTTTCAATTTGTGTCCGAACAAAACATTCCATTGTCAAGCGGCACGGGGGAATTTAAGATATTTAAGTTCCAACCAGAACCAGTTTGTTTTGCATAAAAGCCGTTAGTCATTTTTGTGCCATTTGAAATATAACGTTAGGATTTTTCCATTTTCAAAAAATTCTTTCTGCCATTTTATTTTCAGTAAACTGGTAATTTTTTTTATCTTGAACGAAAGTTGACTATTCTTACATAACTTTCCCAAAATTAAAAACAATTGTTTTTAAATTATTTAAAAAACTAAAGCGTCTAATTTGAATTCAGTTGAAAAACTAAAGTAGAAAATATTATTCTATATTTTACACAACGGATAAATGAGGGCCACTCTAATGCCCATTTGAGGTAGGGGAATGTATCCCCCAATGAATACAAGTAATTTGGTATAAATATCTTTAAGTTGGAAAACGTATTTTTTTGATATATTTCTAATTACACCGTCCGACACACAAAAAATAACGCTGTTCCGCCAACTGATTCTTGAAGAGGGACAAAAAAATATAGAAGTGTATCAACGTTTTAAAAGCTTACGTCTGAAACTCGTTTTACGGCCTATTTAAAGTTGCACGCTTGTGTAGTAAAAAAACGTGTGATACTTATGTTTTTGGTATATAGCGTTTTCAGAAGATTTATTCAGTATATTAGAAGCAACATTTTGTTGGTATGCATTAACCCCCTAACTCTTCTTGAAATGGGTCTTTTTGTAATTTTTTTGTAAAAAGCAAAAATCACATTCAAAACAGGGATTTTGGATGTGGAGTTTTTTTTTTGTAAATTTTTTCCTTATTGCCCTCACTTTGAGCACGATAAGCGTCCACATCCGTTAGTCCGGAGAATCGAAGAGGGCAGCAGCATTCATTTAATCTTTTATGTATATAGATAAGTGTTACAGGTAGACATTAAAAATTTGCAAATGGGGCCTTGAAGCCCGCATCAAAATACTTCCTAATTGGTAGTCGTAGAGCTGAAGATTTCAAACTCTTTGGCTATCATTTAAAAATTGATTTATGTACATAACTATGCTTAAAGCTAGGAGAACTCGATCGTAAGGTAATAAATTAATAATAACATATTTCGATGTCAGGTGCATCAAATCAATAGACAAACGATCCAGCAAATAAAAATACAAAATATCTTGAAAAAGTTTTTTTTACTTATTATTAAAGTAGTCAATTTAGTGATAAGCATTTTGCTTTTGCTGCTAGAGTATTATACACTAGGGATGCCAATCGGGACTAATTTTTGCAAATCCCCTGATTTTTCGAGATGCCGGGATTTTACGGGATTCGCTTTTCTTGAAAGTTAAAAGAAAAATGCTTTTTATAGATATTAATTTAAAAAAACGGCTTTAGAAGAGGTTTACAAACAAAAGTTTTATAATTCATTTAATATTGCAAAGTTAATGATTATATTGATTACCAAAATTTGTAAAAATTGAAAACTGAGATTTGTTTTATTAATTAATGATTAATTTAATTAAAAATATGATAAAAAAACGTGCGATTTCCAACTATGTGTTAATTGATTTAATTAAAAAAATAATTAACAGTACATATATATTTTATTCAATTACCTCAGTTGATCCAAACTAAAAAAAAATTATTAATAGAGTAATTGAATAGAGCAAACTATTAATTTATTTATTTGTACGATTCTATAAAAATTTTAATTAAATTAATTAAGATGAATAATTGAAATTTGAGCTCGAAATAAATCAACAAAGTTTATTTTCTTAGTTAACCATACAAATTTTTTTTTAAGGAATTATGTAGTGTATAAATGGCACTACTTAATTTCGTGAAATCGCTCCATAAATTACCGTAGGTCCCATGCCCACTCTCGAAAACGCTTTAACAAACCTAGACATGTAAAGAGTTAAGTATAAATTTTGCACGTTTTAATTAGAAAATAAGACCACACGAAACTTTTTGTCTTTTTTTTTGGTTTGTGTATTTCAAAAGATATTTATTTCTTTAATTATTATTTAATTTTTTTCAGCACTTCTCACATTAAAATAAAGAGTAACAAACTTTAACTTTTTTCTTAAGTTTTCAATGACAGTATTGACAGAGTAATTAAAAAAATTTCTTTTTATGAAAAAGTAAAACAAAAACATTAAGGTAACGATTTCGGGATTGACTAAATCCCGGGATTAAAAAATTAATTTGCTGTCCATGTAATCCTTATGCGCAAGGTATAGGTCACAATTTTGGACTTAATTTGTTGAAATTTGGAATACAGATTCTAATTGGTACAAGTACCAAGACTATTGAAAATGGGGCGCACCGGTCCATAATTTGGCATAGCCCACATATAAGTTTTTTTCCGGAATAGGGCTTTTGTGCCCATAAGCCATCTTAATATGTTGGTATTTAGATTTAATTTGGTCCAAACTCACTCTATTGCAATTGAAATCATCTTACCAAATTCTATTGGAATCTGCCCATATTTGATACTACTCCCATATAAATACTACTCCTGAAAATAACTTTTAATGCCATAACTTCCCTAAACATGTTGGTTAACATAAAAATTGGTGATAATAACTTTTACGATAGTTGCTATATCATGACGAAATTTTGTCCTGGTAGGTTCAAAATTATCCATAGGTCCCATATTAACCACCATCAGAAAATTTCATGTAGAAGAAGATATCTAAGTAATAATCGGCACAAAAAACTTTAACATGAATCTTCACCTCATAACATTAGTTCGTTCAGGCGGGTCCATGATTGCCCTTGGGTCACAAATAGGGTACACTCGCAAAATTTGATTTATATACTGTGGTGTAGGGTACCATATGGTCGGGCATGACCGACTATACTTTCTTACTCGTAAGTGTTTCGTTTATTACCGGCCAAAGTTTTCCGGAATTCGTGCTTGTTTGACTTTTTTATTAAAGAAATTGCAAAAATGCTTTCCCTTACAAACCAATTTCTGGCACTTATAAAAATATATGTGCATTGTGGTAACGCCTTATTTCATAGAGCGCTTTAGTTTGCACTTACTTTTTAAAATGCTTGCTGGGAATGCTTCTCTAGAACTCGAATATCTTTATACATTTATAATTTCTTCTTTCTTGTCAAACATATTTATTTGACTATTAGAATCAACAAGTCTTTAACATCTGAAGAAATGGAACTTTTTTTACCTTAATAAAAAAGAAAAATTCCAAGTAGTTATGAGAGAATGAAACTTTTCATGTACATCCATTTACATAAGTAAAAATTTTTTTGGTTACAATTGAAGTCTGGAATAGGGATATAAGAGTTAGTTTCTGGGGTTTGCAGTCCTGAGATCATTCAATTGCTTTCAATTCCCACTTTCCTGGGAAATAACTGCGGGATTCCCGGGATATTTTGAACAAATTTTTTTTAAAACGTCTGTAAATTTCTGTGAGACTCGTATCTGTTGTTGTTTTATCCAACCAAATTTCACCATAATAACAATATTTGTTTCGACTTAGGGCTTACATAGCTGATTTTTGAGAATGGGGAATATGGGGGCCCATGCAAACTATGGACCGATCTTCACGATATTTAATTTTTTGTCTTATCAAACTGTAATGGGCTGAGTTTTGCAACATTATTATTATTTTTTACGTTTAAAGGCGTACTAAAGTGTTTTCCATGAATGGGTATAATATAGGGCCTATGATAAATTGTGAGTCGATCTTAACAAAATTAGTTGTCTTCTGACACTGGATTAGACCACACTAACGTATTTTCTATGGTGGTGCTTTTATGGGCCGTAAGGTAACTGATTAACCGATCTTTACAACAGTTGGTGGTGGGATTGTTGGACATATAAAACGAATTTGTTCAAATTTGCATTCCGCCAACAAATAATATTAGGTGTGGTCACTTTTTGGACCCTTTATCCTCCTACTGAGCCGATTCTGCTTGATTTCATTAAAACAGACGAACACGACTACATCGACTTAGAATTACTCCAGGACCAGGAATATATATACTTCATGGGGTTTAGATGAATATTAAAAAAGTTTCAGATGGAATTACAAACATAGTATACCTTCATTAACAACTGCTTCTTAAGAGTATAAAAGCATATTATTCAATACGGTTAATTGAATTTAATTTTGAGCAGAAATCCCGGGTATATGATTTTTATTTCTAGCTTTCCCGGGTCTTAGAAAAGAGCTGGGAAAGAAGAAACTGAAAGCAACTGCATATCAAGAATTAGCATGAATCCTAATTACTTTTTAACATTACTCTTAACAAGAAAATTTCCTGAAATGAAAGAAATATTTTATACCCTACCCGGGATGTTGTTTTGTTAGTTTTCCTGCAATTTCATAAACATATTGATGTAACATTTCTCAATCGAAGAAATTGCCCGTTTGTTGATATGACCCCCAACTGACAATCTGAGTGTTTGACTCCAAATGGACTGTCTATCGCAGACTTGTCGTAGTTTAAAGTACAACCAACATGCAACAATTACAAGTGACGTTTAGTTTGGAATGATGGGAGGATTTTGCGAATTAAATGGATGGTTGCTACTGCTTGCTGCATTCAAGTACACGATGTGTATTTAAATGTATGTGGTGTAACCACAATCGTGTGTTTAAATGTTTTGTATATTTTCAGCATTCGTAAGTGTGTTATGAATTGATAGATATTTGCGCATCACATACTATAGATGCAAGTCAGGTAAGTTTGCATTAACACCACAGAACAGTGAACACAGACAGAATCAGCAACGACATGATGACCATTTGCCACTTATGGGGCAACATTTGCATAAAGGTATAAAAGTGTAAAAAAGTCGAATTGTGTTTATAATGCAACACACGCAACAACAGCAATGCAAACGCAGCACCAGAAAACTTAAACAACAGGAACGGACACAAACACTGAAACAGAAGCAACAACAACATCGTCGAACAAGATTTGTGGAGGCTGGAAATTCGATGTTTCTTAATGTATACTTAAAAATGCTGATGTTCATCATGAAGTTGGTTGGAGGTTGTTGAGTTGCAATAGATAAAACAGGATCATAATGATTTTGGTTGGCAATGGTGTTTAAACTTAAGATGAGCATTTTTCTTTTTTTCTCGCTAACACGATGACCAGAGTGTGTGCCAGCACTCATCCATGTAGAGTATATTGGTAGTAGTTGTCTCAGTTGGAGTCCTTTTCAAGTTGCCCATACGAAAACTTTATTCCATGCCTTTGCCAGCTGTATTTGTGTATTTATGTATATCGGGATGCAAATGATTTAGAGTGGTGGTCAATGTTGCAACAAATACATATAACTAACACACAGCAACTCTACAAGAACAAGCTATGAAACTAAGAGTAAGACAGGCAAGAATACAGGCATCTACAGATTTTACTATGTTGCACAGCATTATGCATCGATTTAAGTATTCGTACGTACGATCAAGCAAATAAAATCAACTTTTCGTACCAGTGACATGACAATGATGTAAATGTTCTAGTATTTGTACAACAAGAAAATAAAATGATACGAGATTTGCTAAAAGAAGTTATATTCTTTCTGTTCAAGTGAAGTGTGAACAGACATGAAGCGTCGATCTTATTTCAGAGACTCTTATTGAATCCGGCATATATCCTGCTGAGAGGCGTCTACTGCGTTAGCTACTACACAATGCTATTTTCACAACAACAACAACAACAAGAGCAACAACAACACAATCTGATTAGATTTCATGCAATCAATTAATAAATACTCGTAGTTAGTTTTTTGTTAAGATTTTAAACTTTTTATTTATTCTGTTTTTTAAAATATTCGGATATTCGCTCCCAAAAAAAAAAAAAACAAAACAGTAGTAAAACCTTTACTTTTTTCTTTGTGTATTTGTTATTGTTCGCACCTTTTATTTTTCTTACAATTCTCTTTTGCTAATGCCTAAAATTTTAATTAACGCATTTTTGAAACATCTACAAAGAAAACAAAATTGGTACGTGGGTTGTCTCACAATTGTGTATGTAAAATATTTTACAAATGTATTGTTGTGCTTGCACTTAGCCTTTATTTAAACTTTAAGGACAAACAACATTCTTCAATCTATACGATCTGGATATTTTTCCATAAAAAGTAATTATAATGTTTTAGATCCTATTTTTATGCTTTCGCCTATATGTAAGCAAAATATGTGCATACATAAATAAGTCTGTATGTAAAACGGAAAATGTGCAAACAAAATCCGACAGCGTTTCCAATATAACATCTAGCAAGTATTGAACCCAAATGTAAAACAGCCACCCTAAAAAATTTAATTAATCTCAAAATGCGCTTGATTCAAGAATTATAAAATTGATTTAATCCCGAATTCTACCTTAAAATAATCCGAAAATTAGATTGATTTAAGTAAAACTGAGATTGAATCAATTTCAAAATGTACTTAAGTCGAGTGTTATAAAGTTGATTTAATCCCGAATTCGTACCTTAAAAAACCAAAACTGAAATTAGAAGAAGAATATTATTATAATTAATTTACTTACCTTTTTCACACCTTACAAATTTCCAATTATAAAACACCACCATCATGCCCGATATGATCTTTGCTTTAAAAACTTAATGTATATATTTAGCTAAGCATATAAACTAAATGAGAAGTGAGAAATTGAAAGCACGAAAATTTTACTTTTTAAAGTTTAATAAAAGGTAAAATTGATTAAGATTTAAACATGAAATGAATGTGTTTTCTTCTTGTTCTGTTGTTTTTATTGTTTCAACACACAACAAGCAAATCGTTTTTTAGCTACTTGTGTGGTGTTGTTGTAGTGGTTACAATAAATTTGGATATGTGAATATTTTTTTCATTATGGTTACTTTTTTCTAAAGTATTAAATACATATGAATATGTTGTTCTTGATACAATAGCATCGCGTATTTTGATTCGAAGCGAATAATGTGTACTTTGAATAATGTGTACTTTGCACTACTATTTTCTCAGTATTTGTTTAAATGATCGGAAGTTGTTATACTTACGTAGCACGCGTAGGTCACCTTGTATGAATTCGCCTTGATCAGGTCAAATCATTTAATTATTATTATTATTTTTTTTTTTAAATAAGAGAAGTATCATGTACTTAAAAATCTAATTTTGTTTGACGTTGTAGACATCATTCGGAAAAATTGCGGAGTTTTAATGATTTACATTGCAGAGTTTCTTTCAAAGCAATGCAAACCTTAAAACGGTATCAAATCAATTCTAACATTTAAATTTTGGTGAATTATTACCTAATTATATGTTTGCTAGAATACAAGCAGAAATCCAAAAAAAAAAAAAAAGACTATGTATGTACCTAATTCTACTTAAATAAGTTAAATTCCGAAAGTACTTTTGTACTATATCTTAATTTGAAACTGCTTAGGAGAACTAGAAAAATTTTGACACGCAAATTGTTCTTTTCTGTTGATTTGTTCGAAAGTGATGCTTATTTGAATCGTCAGACGGACAGACATGGGTTAATTGACAAAAATTTGAATTTTATAATATTATTATTTTTTTTTATTGCTTCTTATAAATGAAAACCAAGTTCAGTATTTTTCAAACAACCCGTCGAAGTCAAAAATTATCTTGAAAACAAAACCAAATGCAAATCGAATCTAAAGCAAAATATACCAACATAAGTTCGCTCAACAAGTTGCAAGGTGTTAATTGGCGAAAATTCCATGTTTTAATGTGCAACAACAAGATTTTGGGTGCCTCTTGTTCTGCCGCTTTGCCGTACAAAACAAAATTTCGAATTGTGTTTTCAGTCATGTTGTCGCATCGAATGTTGTCAACAAGTTTTGCTTTATTAGTTACTTTTGGGTGGTTGCATATTGTTTATGTTCGCTGTGGTAATCATGCATTATGTAGATTTGTTTGTTCTTTTACAAAAAGCCATGATCAGCAACATCGAAACAACATAATGCGGGTACGAATGTACACGGCCGCATATGTGTATGTGTGGGGCTATGTGCGTTAATTATTGGTAATTTCTATATGCCATCTCACATTTGCATAATGATCATCAGTGTTGCCAGTTTAGCCATTTAGTGACTAGATATGGCCATCTTTATCTTGTTTAGCCACAAAAAAACAAATTCTAATTGTCCAACCCAATTGAAAATTGTGAAATCGGTTCATAGCTTTACAAGTCGGTATTTAAAATAAATTTGATCCAAACTTATTTCAATGCAATCTTAATTATCTGACTAAATTTTATTGCAATCGGTCCATATTTGACCATAGCTTCCATACAAATACTACTCCCGAATATATCTTTTGATGCCATAACTAACTTATTTATGTTGGTATTGGCATACAAATTAGCGACAATAAAATAACGCTTGCTACTATGTCATGACAAAATATTGTGGTGGTAGGTCCAAAATTAGCCATATGCCCCATATAAACCCCCTGTACACAGTAAAAAAAATTGCGTTTTTTAAAGCACTTAAAAGAAAAAGCCCATAATCGAGAGCTTCAATAAAAGAGCTCTTATACAGCAGTAAATGATAACGAAATAAATATACAAAAAAAGCTGCTATTTTAGTGGTGACAATGGAGAAGGTTTGATAGTGGAAAAAGATAAAAAATATATTATGTGGTATGAAAATGATTGAAAAAAGGTATTTAAACAAGTAGAAACCAAAATACTAATGAATATGGTAAAAAAGCGCTTATTATCAGCAGAAAATAGTCCTACAAATCGGGAACACCCCATAAAAAAATCCGGCATCCCATCAGCAGGTTTGAAGCGAGTTGAGGTATGATTTCATACATAACACTTACTGCTTTCGGAGCACATTTTTTACTGGGTACTTACTTAAATGCATATAATATATATATATATATATATATATATATATATATATATATATATATATACTATAATATTCGACGCAAAGAACTTTTACATGAATCTTAACCTTATAACATAATTTTGTTCTGACGGTTCCATGATTACCCATGGGTCTGAAAAAGGGTGCGCCCTCAAAAATTAGGATATCAGTTAGTCGGACTTCACCAACCTTATTTTCTTACTTTTTCATTATTATGTTATATTGATACGCTTTTTGAATTATATCTTCTTAAGCCATTTGTTCCAAAAATGTACATATTTTGGTAGTGGAAAGTTGGCAATACTGATGATCATCAAGTTCATTTAAAACGCATCGTTGAATGTTTTTTAATTATAATACAAAAAAAACGGACTATGTCACGCATTATTTCAGTTTAATATTTCTCTTAACGTGAGTACAAATGTCGGGGATGCTTTTACATTTTCACACTGAATAAAGGGCCAAAGTTTTTATTTAAAGTTTTATTTGTGTACTTAAACAAAAAAATATTAAAAAAATTGACTTAAACAATAGTAGAAATCTTAAAGCGCAGAGAGCCTGTGCACCAGGTTTGGCTTTTATTCTTCTTTTTAAAATCTTCTTCTACTCTACTCTCTCTACTACACATTTAATAATAATTTTATATATTAATACTTAATATAAGTATATGATGCGTACGGAGCTTAAGGCCATCGTTGCCTTGGCTCTTCTCTCATTATACTAATAATTTACTTATAAGAAAAGGGTGATTAATCATCAGGTTTGAGAAGGTAAAAGGGTATATATAGGTTTGTCATTTCGTTTGTTTTCTACAATATTAATCATAGACCCTATAAGTTAACAAGAGAAGCAAACAACTTTGCTAAAGCTTAAAATGCGATAACCGAACTATTTTTGAAGAAAACCATTTTATATTTATTGTTAGTTTTTAAGTTATGTGTGTTACGTTATTTTAATTTATGGAAGAAAAAAACATATCATCAATGAAAGTATTTTTGTATTTAATTAAACAAACATTTAAAATATGAAATAATTAAAAATGTTTTGTGAAATTATAACTAGAGTTTGTTCCCGGGATTTTTAATTGTTTTCCATTCCCGCTTTTCCGGGAAAAACTCTTTTTAAAACTTCAGTAAATCTATGTGACTTATCCAACAAAATTACAGCATAGTATAAAAATTTTCAGCAACTGTACTCTTACGATCAGGGTTGCCGAACTTGGTCTTTTCTGACTAAATTTGGTCGGATATTTTTCGCTTGGACGGATGGAAAGCAAATTTAAGACAATGGTCGCAAAGCAGATAAGTGCAAATCTAATATGTTTTTAAAAAACAAAAAATTTTTTTATTGTTAATGAAACTATGGATATGACAATGAAGTAAAATGTATTACAAATTTTCATATTAATTCGAATGTGTATTCTAATAGCCAATTTACACTACAACGAAATCTAGTACTTTCGAGATTTCGAGCCAAATCTAGTTGTTTTTGGCTAGATTTCCTGTACAAAACAAAATCTACTCCGTAACTAAATTTTGACGAAATCTATTCGAAATCTAGTAGTACTTATTGATGCAACTATGTTTTTCCCCATATAGCATTTAAAACTACTTCCCTGCACAAGAAAAAAAATGACATTTTAACAAAAAACAAAACAAAAACAATAAAAGCTGCTTGTTAAAATTGTTAAAAAAATTCAAAAATTTTGTAAAATAGTAAAAAAAATGCAAATGACAAATAATATTGATAAAATAAATTAAGTTGATTATAAAGAAAATGTAATGCAAATTATTAAATGCCTATTTCTTTATATGTAAGTATGTGTTACACAAAAAACTTTCAGTCGGCGGTTTTTGTTGTGAACACCAAATCTCGCTAATGTCAAACAAGTATAATGTAAACGAACCAGATCTGGAGGAAGATTTCAAATGAAATCTACCAGATATCGATGAAATGTAAATGCCCTATAAGTCAAATTACAATTTAAAAAGCTTTCATACTTTAATAGTCTTATTCCTTCAAAATTTTCCAGGAAAGTTTTCTATGCACTATCAGAATTTTTGTTTTGTATATTCTGATAGTGCGTAGAAAATATTCCTGCTATTGAAATTCTGCATTATTGGTCCATGGCTGAGATATGACCAAAAAACCCCGTCTGCCTCTAATTTTTCCCAAAAAATTTTACTAAATACGAACGAAGTTAAGCTAAAATCAAGAAATTATTATAGATTTTCTTTCTTAACATGGGTAAATGTTTTAATCGCTGACATTATTCCTCCCAACTTTTAAAATCAAACAAAAGAACATTAACACTTTTTAAAAAAGCTAAAAAAGTGCCAAATGAAAAATTATCAGCGTAATCTAAGTTTTTAATGCTGAATTTAGCTGCAAAAATTTCAAACTGGTCACACTGCTTAACAGTTTTCATTAAATTTCGCACAAGCATGAGAGGTTATTGCTCGTCGAAAGGGTTGCAAGTTTTGAAACCTCAGAAATCTGTACATAATAAAAAAATCAGTACAGATGCATAAAAAACAGTACATATATTTTTTTAATATAAAATTGCATATTAATAATATAAAACGCTTTAATCTTTTATAAAACAAAATTTGAATTCATTTTATAATTTGAACCGTGACAAAATTTAATTAATAAAACTCATTTCTTTTAAACAATAATTCAATTCCGTATATCGTCATCTTAAAGACCTATTAACCTATCTGCAAAAATTTCAAAATTGAGAAAATTTTGAACATGTAATATTACAAATGACCAAGTGATAACCAAATTATCAAATAACCTATCAGCAAGTGTACGATTTTCTGAAACCAAATAATTCAAGTAACTATTTATTTAACTTACTTTTTTTTTGAAACGAAGTTACATTTGATTTGTTATTCTTTGTGTTTTATTATTCTTTGTTATTTATTGTTAGAAGTGAAAAGAAAATAAAAAAGTGTTAAGAAGCAAGAAAAGTGTTCCATAATCGAAAATAGTTTTGAGGAAAACGTGAAAGTTCCTAAAAAGGTCAGCAAAAAAGAAAAAAGAAAGAAAAATCGTATGGGATATGAAAGTTTTTCAAAAGGAAAAATCGTTTACAAAAAGACAAGAGAAATGAAACCTGGGTGTACGTCAAAATGTGTTGAAAGGGCTTCAAATAGACATTGTTCTATATTTTCCGAAAATTTACGTCAGGAAATTTTTGAACGTTTTTGATAGATGTCATGGGACCAGAAGAAAACGTATGTAACCAGTAGTATTTAAGTTTTCGCTAAAAAGAGAAATTGTGTAGAATTCTCGACGCACAAACTCAAAAGCATTTTTCTTTAATATAATAAAACAAAATATTTTTAAACATCTTTATCCATAGGATTTAAATTTCGACAGTTTTTGTACCTAGAGGAATGTTACGCAATAAAAAGAGAGAAAAATAAATCATCAAAAATCACGATAAAAGTTTAATTTTGTTGCATAGTGTAATTTAAGCAAACATTAAGTACTTTTTTTTGATTAAACCAGTAAAAGAAACTATAACTGTTATAATTTAATGTATATAATATTCATATGTATAAAGAAATTGTTATTTATTCATACTCATTAGTACTGATGATAGGTTATTTGGTTTCCGATTTTTATAATTCCAAATAACCTAAGTGACATATCATAAGCTGTGTTTAGAAAAACAAAATTTTCTCAGCCGATATATATTTCTGGTTTCATTTTAATCAAAATATGAAGTTTTCGTTTCAATATTGTAAATAGTTCCAATTTTATAACGTTTTTTCCTTCTCCTGTAAACTTTTGAAAACTGCAGATAGGTTATTTCGTCTTTAAGGTGACGATATAATTATAGATGATTCCCAAAATATTTTGGTTCTAGCGTTGATCATCCGTGAGCTGGACCATTTTTAAAAAAGGTCTTTTTTCAGTTTTTCGAATTTTTTTATTCTTTGCTCCAAGACGACATAAATAAAATTTGGTATAATCGAAAAGAGTTTTTGAAGCAGCATCCAATGGTATATAAAACTTGACCAGTTGCGACCTACTAATTGAGATATTTAACTAATTACATATTTTCATTTCGGGTTTTCATACAAATTCTACGTATGTGGAAGTAATGTTCTGCTTTTCAAATTGAATCTGTTTTAAAATAATGTTAATTTATTTATTTTTTAATAATTTACATAAAACGCGAAAATCGCGATATATTTTATCTATTTTATATTTTTCATATTATAGGCAATTTGGGTATCAAATTGTTTGATTTTACAATTATAATAACCTGGTGATAAGCAAAAGATCCGTTTTCAAACCCTGGATGCTGTGAGCTTAATTTAAGTTCTTAAATATTATTTTTTTAATTAAAAACATATTAATCTATTAATAACAGACAAATTTATAATATTATACTAAAAAATAAATATCCGAAAACACTAAAAATGGATTTTTCTACTGTTCAGCTGAACAAAATTATGCTTCCGACAAACTGTGACATAATCCAGCAATTGTTATTTTTGCGACAGCAGTGCAATAACCAGTCATATGGAGTAATATTGATGATATTCGACAAATTAATATTCCAAAAATATTGTTCGAGTGCGAGTCCTTAAAAGATATGATAAATTTGAATAAAATTGGTCGCATTACTGAACCACCTTGAATACAATTTTATTCCCATCAGTATGTTAAAGATCTTTGTGAGTCTGAACAAATTATTGAAATACCAGGTGAAGTCACAATTCAAAAACTATTTATAGAGATAAAATTTATTGCTTCTTTTATAATTCCCAATTTATTATTTCCTCAATATATAATTCCCATACCATTCGCAAAACACGTAACGATTTGTTAAGCTAGTAAGCCAATCATGTCTTTCTGTTTTCGAAAGTAATCGTCATATTTCAAAAAAAATAGAATCGTGCAAACTTTATACAAAGATAGAATCGTGAAAGGATTTTTTATATTTTTTATATTTGTTATTGTATTTTTTTTATTTGTATTTTTCATATTTTGATAAATTAAAAAGTGAAAATATTTGATACCCATATTGCCTATATATGAAAAAATATAAAATATATCGCGATTTTTGCGTTTTATGTGAATAATAACAAATTAAAAATTAAATTAACATCATGTTTTATATACCATTGGATGCTGCTTCAAAAACTCTTTGCGATGATACCAAAGTTTATTCATGTCGTCTTGGAGCAAAGTACTAAAAAATTCGAAAAACTGAAAAAATACCTTTTTTAAAAATGTCCCAGCTCACGGATGGTCAACGCTAGAACCAAAATATTTTGGGAATCATCATAAAACATTTTCAGAGGGGTAACTAAAACACTTTTTTCGGCTCCATACAACTTGAGTCGGTCTAATATATATGTATTTTATATAATTTAACAATAATAATAAATATTTAAACACCATGGTGAAGGGTATATAAGATTCGGCATAGCCGAATATAGCACTCTTACGTGTTAAAATGGATACCATGCTTAAATACATGATCGTATAAATCACAGTATAATAACGGTTTAATCGTTGAAAAAAATTCTCATGTCAGCATCGCTCTAAACTATAGTCAAATGCTAATAAAAATAACCAAAATCATTTAATCAAAACTAAGTTTGCAAAATTTTAATTAATCATTAACTAACAACACCTTAATCATAAAAAATATTTTAGGTATTTAAAAGGTTCATTTAACAAATTTTCATAGAAACTTCGTTTTAAACTTTTTGTAAAACTAAAATATTGTTTATCAATAAGGGCTTAAATGTATATCCGAAGAAAGTTAATAATTCGTTGTATTTGAAAATTTGCAAAACCTAAACACTTCATCAGCTACAATAAATTAAGTGTAAAAATAGTTATGATGTAAAAGGATCTAATGTGATAAAGATAAAACTTTATTAAATTATTTATCTTTTTATTATTATTATTATTAGATATTCTTACTATTATAATTATATATTACTGTAATTATTATTACAAATAAATAAAAAAAATTTAATTTATCAACATTTCTATAGAAAAAAACTGATTTTATCCCTGGGAGAAACATATTGTGGGTACTACAGTATCGAGGGTATGAAATGATAGTTAGGTATATTATATACCGTCGGAAATGTTAATTTGTCTGGTTTCTCAGCATAAGTCGATTTTTAGACGATCAATCATTCGACTTATTTAAAATTGCTGATTTCGATTAAAGGATTAATCGAAGCATTTATACCAGTTAATCGAATAACAATACATATATGGTTTTTCTGTCAAATGTATAATTTTTTAAAATTTCAAGTCAAATAAACAAACCAAATGTACGTGTCGGTTGGAATTAAAAAAAAGTCATGTTTAGTGAGTAATTCAAATATAAAATTTTCAGTAATCAGTAAATTTTTACTGATTACTTAAATAATGCAGTAATCCGTTAATTTTTACAAATGCTAAAAAAAAATTTTTAAACCCTGGAGCCACACGTTCAATAAACACATTCAAGTTGTTCACAAAATCTGCTTGTCAAAACTTGTTTGAATTGGCAGCTGTGTCACAGGCTGCACTCAATTTGATAATCAATTTGATTTTAAAAATGACCCCGACGAAGAAAAAACCCAAAATAGTAGCAAAATAGTAGTTTTTTTTAAACAAGCACAAGAATTTTTTAGAACACAATTTAAATTTTTTTTTTTTAATAAAGCACATTTATTTTTTGAGAAATACATATATTTTTTATAAAGAAATCGCCAAAGTTAATTTGTGGTCAGTTGTTAAATTGAACGAAAAATTGGCAAACAAATGGGAAGGTAAAATTAAGTGGTCAATTTAAAAAGTGTGAGTGCATTAGTAAAAAAAGTGACAGAGTATGGCAATTTAATAGGAAAGACAAAACTTGATCAAGGGGCTTCCAAGTAAAGCTAAACATTTTATTTTTAAAAGATCTGTTTAATTGTTTGTACATATAAAATCATATGATCTCAATACATGTTAAATTTTTTATCGCTTTAAACGTTTTATGAATTAGTATGAACTGTTACGTTTTTTTTTGTTAATAAAATTTAAATTACATGTTATTAATAATGGTTATTTAATTAAGTACCAATTTTTTCTAAAATTATCGAAACAAAATTTCGTAATTTATACAATCAAATATGTCAAAAAGGCCAAATATCGATTAATCGTTTAATCGAACCAAAAAATTACGATTAATTGAACACCCTAATCTAGACCATTCAACCACTGATGCATATAGAGCATAGTTGCCAATTTATCGCATTGGCGCTAGATTTAGCCCTTTTAAACAGTTTTTTACTTTTTTATAAAAGAGCGCTAAGTTAACGTTTTTTGTTTAAATTTTTTGAAATTTAGGTACGTAACAATTTTCGTACATTTATTTTTATACATTAAACTTAAGGCACAATAAACAAAAATTCTTTTCCGTTTTTCCTAAACTTTCGATATATAAATAGTACACATAAATATATGCTATATACCAACATATGTATTAGAGATGAGCGATATTTCTGTACCTATGATTTAATCACTGTTACTGAAAAATCACAAATCACATTTGTCAAGTAACTTGCTAAGTTTTTCTTTTCGTTTTTTTGTTACATACACAAATTTATGATACTCGTAGTTTACTGTTTGTGTGTGTATTAGCGTTTCTTGCAAGCAATAAGGAATAATGTTCCTTTTGTTCTTTCTTCTTCCTTATTATTGTTTCTTTTTAAAAGCCAAAGTTTATTTGTTGAAGTGTGATGCAAGTAAGCCTATGACGATTTATGTTTCCTTCTCACTTTTTCAAACTACATATAAACAAGTTAGTTAGGCACAGCCGAATATGGCCCACTGTGCGAATATGGCCCAGTGTGCACTTAATGTTATCTATATATTATTAATTAATCTTTATAAAAACAACCGTCAGCATTAAAATTGGTTGCGGCTGAGACCTATATTATGTTGACCAACAATCAAAAAGTGTTATGCTTTTCTTTTTAGAAATTTGAACTTACTTGAGTAAAATATCACGATTCTTAACAGTTTAAGCCGAACTAAAAAATTATGGACCAATTATCGCAAAATTCTGTGGACTGATTTTTGGTATTAAAAAAATTAATTAGATTAAATTTCAATACAGCAGTGAAATAAGTGTAAGCGTTTACAGTGAATTTCAGAAGGCTGTTTAAAATGGGATCTGAGGTAAATTATGGACCATTTATCACAAATTTGCATGATATATTTCTGCAATATGAATATTAGTTGAAAAAATGTTGCTGCAATATCTATATCTGCTACAGTTATAGGCGAATTTCATTATTTTCCCAAAGTGGGCTTTTTATAGGGCCTATGGTAAAAAATGGAGCGACCATCACGTAATTTATTAGTGTGAGTTCTAGTCCTATAAAACTGTGAAGAATTAAATGTTATTATGATAGTATTAATTATTACGGTTTTAGGAGTACTAAACTGTTGTTCGAAAGTAGGGTATATATGGGGTGTAGGGTAAATTATGGACCGATCTTCCCGAAAATTAACAGGGTGATTTCTAGTCCTATAAAACTGCGATGTACAACATTTTACTATGTTAGTGTTATTTATTACGGTTTTAGGCGTACTAAGCTGTTTTCCGGGAGTGGGCTTTATATGGGACATATGATTTCCAGTCGTATTAAACGGATTTGGGCAAAATCCTATATCTATTCGTGCATTATTCCACCATTTATGTTAGTTTATGTAACAAAATGATGAATTTTTTAGGGTGGTGGATCCAAATTTTAATCATAGCTCTGATCCTGCTGAACCAATGTTGCAGGATTTCAATCCCAAATTCCTTCGAACGACTACAAGCCAATCGGCACCAAGTTTGTTGTTTTCTTTTACGTTCTTTGAAAGGAGCGTGTTTTTAACAGACGGACAGACAGACGGACATGGCTAAATCGACTTAGAATTGCACAGGGAGCCAGAACATATATAATAATAAAAAAGTTTCACACGGAATGATAAACTGAAGGCGTCATTAGTTGTTGCTTTCCGTTGCCGTTCTGTTTCGTTCCTTTCTGTTGCATATATTTTGTAATTACTTTTTCTGTGAAAAGAATCATCTGCTTTTAAAAAGAAAATCATTGAAATTGTAAAAAAAACTTTTCGTAAAAAATAAAAAGCTAATATTTTGTGTCAAAAATACGTAAATTATTAAAAAATCATTAATTAAAACCAATTTTTCTAGCTTTAAACAAAAAATTACAGACTTTTCATATCACAACAAACTAATACATACACACTTTGGCCGTAACTTAACGTTGAATTCTATTTTCAACAGTGTTTTAAGGCTGAGTTAGGCGAACGTTGCTGTACCCGTAACTAACTGTAACGGACTGCTTGCACGTTGGTGCACTTATAGAACATCTAAAAACGTGTCATATGTTTTCCACATACATAAACAAAAAAGCAATAGTATACATAAAACAACACACACAGTGATGGGAAATCAAAAGGTTTAAATGTTGACCGCTGTGCAGAAAAAGTACCAAGTGATTAAAATGGTATTAAAACAGTATTTAGTGTAAGTAAAAAAACATTAATAATTTAATATCTGATATTTATATTATAGATTTACAATAAACAAATATGTATTTTAGCATATACATACACATTTACATGTATTAATTTGTAAATGTGCATAGACAAAACAATATCGTTTTGTCGAAAGTTCATAGATATACAGGAAAAAAGTACCAAAAAAAGAGCGAAAATACCCGCATTCAATTTAAAATGAAAGCAGGACATCACTGCTTTACAACTGTCACGTAAAGACGGCATGAAATTCCAATTTATACAGATTGAGACGTTCCGTTACGTGACATTTAAATTGGGTAAGCATTTACATTGTAAGCAAATAACAAAACGGACCAGACGTTTCGTCAGGGGACGTGGCCGTTCGGCTAACTCTACCTTTATTGAGAATTTACAAGATATTAAGTATTGCAATTATTGAAGATATTTATGCATAAGCACATATGAAAATATATATACGTACATGTGTATATTATTTCGTGTTAAAGCAGATGACATAAGTCCGGCAATATCAATGTGTCAAGACAATGCGAATTTTTAATTTTTAAGTCATCTTCTGTGAATAAAATTTCTACTAATGAATCAACTTGCAAACGGATCGACATCATAGTTGAACTACTTATTGTATTCCTTATGTTTTTCCCAGGGGGAGCAGATTTGAAAATAAAGCTTAATCATGGACGGAAATTGAAAGCCAAAAAAATAAGGCTAAATTTTTTTTTATAGATTTCTAATGGTAACTTTAAATTATTTCGATATTTGTTAGAGACAAAATAGTGTAAAGGTAGGTATATCTACATATGTGTATATACAAAATGGTAACATTACTGACAAACTGACTGAATTATTTAACGCCTTAAGCTATAAAGTTGAAATTTGAACAAGGGGTTGTTCTCTCGCCAAATCGATCCAATAGAACGGGATTTTTGGAAACTCGAATGTTAACGGGATAAAAAAGAGACAAAACATGTACATCCGCTTATCTCTTACCTTCTAAGCTAAAAGAGATACAACAAATAAATTTTATAATAGTTCAATGAGGAGAAAAAAAAGTATAAAAAAGGAGAAATACGGAAAATTAAATGTCATTATTTTACTTTTCCGTTCTACATGTTGCACCTATAACTCCTGAGTAAATAAGAACCTATAAAATGAAATATTTTCGTACTTTTTTGTTAAACCAAGAAGCATAAACTTTGGCATATACATGAATATGTCCACGAAAGAAAGGGAGACGGTAACGAAGTAGCGATTTAAATGTTATTATTATATAAAAATAAATTTTTGGTTTATTTTAATAAAGAAAAATTAAAATAAGTCCTTTTTTAAAATACAGGCTGAACTATTTTCCCCCTGGCGACACTGGTATGTATGTAGATCAAATCTGGAACAACGATTGTTACTGCGCTGCCAGACTATTATTTTTCAAGTACTTTGTATGGCTACTACACACAAATTTATAGTAATAAACTGTTTTATTTGTTTTTATATATAAATTAATGACACGAAATTTAAATTAAAGTAAAAAGCTAGAAAAAGCTAAATGAATTGTGGAAAGAGGCTAAAAGCCAAATAAAATATTGCAAGCTAAACTTGAAAAAATAAATCTAAAATTAGCTCGACAAAAGTTAATATGGTCGCACTGGTCTTTCTTTTAAACTTTTCTTGCGAAAAATTGGTTCGCGTGATGTGACAACCGTTATATATTTCTTTCCAACGCAATCTTTGTTTATAATTTTCTGTGGTATAAGTGCAAAAATCTTCGTTAGTACCGAATATATCAACACTTAATAAACATGATTTTTTCTGTTTTCTTCCATGCATGGTTGATATTTTATGTAGTTCAATGCAAGAAGTGGAAATAGTGCAAACATAAGTGATAATGTAAAGAAGTTTCCACCGAGCTCAAAAATATGCATTTTGAAGCCAAAAATCGTCAAATCTGCATGTAGACTATTTTGTAGGCTATTTGCACTTCTGTCATCATATGTTCTATTTTATAATAACTATAAATCAACTTCGGCTAAAAACAAATACTTTGATATTTGCATTTGCGGTAAACAGCTTTGCAACATACTTACAAAAGCTCTTTTGTGAAAGCTCACACATTTCGCATATGGCTTGGACACAATTGCTATAAAAGTGCTGACAAACCGTGATCACAATCATAGTTTTAAGGAACAGTAAGTTATAAGTCACGTTCACTAATCATTAAAAATCACACGAAAATACTGACGTAACCTTTAGTATTGGGCGACTTTCTTAATGACAATGTCTTCAATTCAAAAGTGCCCGCAAAATCAATACCCGTTATTTGAAAAGGAAGCGCCAGATCTCGCAGGAGGTAAGGGAGCCATTATCTGTGCACACGGCTGCACAGTCTGAATATAAAAAATTCAGTTTATACTACCCTAAACAATTGAGTGCATTCAGTTTGACACAGATGCAGATTGGTCAAAAACAATTGGCAAAATCGAGAGTTACCTGGTAAAATTGTGTTAAAAATCATGTACAAACTGCGTTTGTACACATAAATTATTAAAAAAATTTTATATTTACTAATTTTGATACAAATAAAAATTAATATCGGTTATATTATATCGGTTATTATTGAATTTCTTGCATTTGTTAGTACTTAAGTCATTAATCATTATAATTTAATGGAATTGAATTTCTTTTAGTGTACTTTTAGTACTCGCTGAAATTATGAATTTATCCAACCTTCGCCTTTACCAAAATCCGAGGTTGCCATAGTTTAGAAACTAGATGTATTTTGTAATTGCCTATTGTCGCTTGAACTTGCCAGTTTATTGAACTTGTAAATTCGCGCCTAAATACTTACCTTATTATCATAAATGCTGAGTGATAAGCTTTAACCTACTTACCATTTGTAAACCAATATTTGGAAACACTTTTCAAGTGTTCAATAAAGTATCTGAAGCCATTGAACGTCATACTTATTTATTCATTCCGCGGATACCCTAAAAAATGTGAGCATTATTGATCTCGAACGCTCTAACCCAATAAGGAAAAAATTTCTCACCCGTACTTTCTTTCCTAATGAACCGCAAAATCGGTTCATTAGGCTCAGAGCTATGAATCAAAATGCGGAATCACCACCCTAAAAAAATTAATAATTTTGTTACAAAAACTAACATAAAAGGTGGAATAACAACCGGAATGATATAAAATTTTGCACAAATTCGTTCTATATGACTAGAAATTATACTGTTAAGTTTCATAAATGTCGGTCCATAACTAACCCTGGGTCCATAACTAATTCTGCGCCAGGGAAACAGCTTAGTATGACCAAAACCATAATAAATAATGCCATCATAATAAATATTGGTATGTAGCAGTTCTATAAAACTAAAAAATTACACTGGTAAATTTCGTGAAGATAGGTCCATAATTAACCCTAGGCCCCTTATAAGCCCTACTCCAGGAAAAGTGTTAAGTACGCCTTAAACCGTAATAAGCACTACTATCATAATAAAATTAAATACTTCACAGTTTTGTAGGACTTGAAATCACACTAATAAACTTCGTGATGATAGGTCCAAAATTTACCATATGCGCCATATAAAGCATACTCTGGGAAATTAACTAAATACGCATAAAACAGAAGCAGATACAGATATTGATGTAAAATTCGTTCCAACTTACCTTCATATGGCCATTAAAAATGTCATGCAATTTTGTACTATACGGTCCATAATTTACCTTAAATCCCATATTAGGTAGCCTGCTAAAATTCACTGTAAACGCTTTAACTTTAACTAATTTTTCTAGCTTTAAACAAAAAATTACAGACTTTTCATATCACAACAAACTAATACATACACACTTTGGCCGTAACTTAACGTTGAATTCTATTTTCAACAGTGTTTTAAGGCTGAGTTAGGCGAACGTTGCTGTACCCGTAACTAACTGTAACGGACTGCTTGCACGTTGGTGCACTTATAGAACATCTAAAAACGTGTCATATGTTTTCCACATACATAAACAAAAAAGCAATAGTATACATAAAACAACACACACAGTGATGGGAAATCAAAAGGTTTAAATGTTGACCGCTGTGCAGAAAAAGTACCAAGTGATTAAAATGGTATTAAAACAGTATTTAGTGTAAGTAAAAAAACATTAATAATTTAATATCTGATATTTATATTATAGATTTACAATAAACAAATATGTATTTTAGCATATACATACACATTTACATGTATTAATTTGTAAATGTGCATAGACAAAACAATATCGTTTTGTCGAAAGTTCATAGATATACAGGAAAAAAGTACCAAAAAAAGAGCGAAAATACCCGCATTCAATTTAAAATGAAAGCAGGACATCACTGCTTTACAACTGTCACGTAAAGACGGCATGAAATTCCAATTTATACAGATTGAGACGTTCCGTTACGTGACATTTAAATTGGGTAAGCATTTACATTGTAAGCAAATAACAAAACGGACCAGACGTTTCGTCAGGGGACGTGGCCGTTCGGCTAACTCTACCTTTATTGAGAATTTACAAGATATTAAGTATTGCAATTATTGAAGATATTTATGCATAAGCACATATGAAAATATATATACGTACATGTGTATATTATTTCGTGTTAAAGCAGATGACATAAGTCCGGCAATATCAATGTGTCAAGACAATGCGAATTTTTAATTTTTAAGTCATCTTCTGTGAATAAAATTTCTACTAATGAATCAACTTGCAAACGGATCGACATCATAGTTGAACTACTTATTGTATTCCTTATGTTTTTCCCAGGGGGAGCAGATTTGAAAATAAAGCTTAATCATGGACGGAAATTGAAAGCCAAAAAAATAAGGCTAAATTTTTTTTTATAGATTTCTAATGGTAACTTTAAATTATTTCGATATTTGTTAGAGACAAAATAGTGTAAAGGTAGGTATATCTACATATGTGTATATACAAAATGGTAACATTACTGACAAACTGACTGAATTATTTAACGCCTTAAGCTATAAAGTTGAAATTTGAACAAGGGGTTGTTCTCTCGCCAAATCGATCCAATAGAACGGGATTTTTGGAAACTCGAATGTTAACGGGATAAAAAAGAGACAAAACATGTACATCCGCTTATCTCTTACCTTCTAAGCTAAAAGAGATACAACAAATAAATTTTATAATAGTTCAATGAGGAGAAAAAAAAGTATAAAAAAGGAGAAATACGGAAAATTAAATGTCATTATTTTACTTTTCCGTTCTACATGTTGCACCTATAACTCCTGAGTAAATAAGAACCTATAAAATGAAATATTTTCGTACTTTTTTGTTAAACCAAGAAGCATAAACTTTGGCATATACATGAATATGTCCACGAAAGAAAGGGAGACGGTAACGAAGTAGCGATTTAAATGTTATTATTATATAAAAATAAATTTTTGGTTTATTTTAATAAAGAAAAATTAAAATAAGTCCTTTTTTAAAATACAGGCTGAACTATTTTCCCCCTGGCGACACTGGTATGTATGTAGATCAAATCTGGAACAACGATTGTTACTGCGCTGCCAGACTATTATTTTTCAAGTACTTTGTATGGCTACTACACACAAATTTATAGTAATAAACTGTTTTATTTGTTTTTATATATAAATTAATGACACGAAATTTAAATTAAAGTAAAAAGCTAGAAAAAGCTAAATGAATTGTGGAAAGAGGCTAAAAGCCAAATAAAATATTGCAAGCTAAACTTGAAAAAATAAATCTAAAATTAGCTCGACAAAAGTTAATATGGTCGCACTGGTCTTTCTTTTAAACTTTTCTTGCGAAAAATTGGTTCGCGTGATGTGACAACCGTTATATATTTCTTTCCAACGCAATCTTTGTTTATAATTTTCTGTGGTATAAGTGCAAAAATCTTCGTTAGTACCGAATATATCAACACTTAATAAACATGATTTTTTCTGTTTTCTTCCATGCATGGTTGATATTTTATGTAGTTCAATGCAAGAAGTGGAAATAGTGCAAACATAAGTGATAATGTAAAGAAGTTTCCACCGAGCTCAAAAATATGCATTTTGAAGCCAAAAATCGTCAAATCTGCATGTAGACTATTTTGTAGGCTATTTGCACTTCTGTCATCATATGTTCTATTTTATAATAACTATAAATCAACTTCGGCTAAAAACAAATACTTTGATATTTGCATTTGCGGTAAACAGCTTTGCAACATACTTACAAAAGCTCTTTTGTGAAAGCTCACACATTTCGCATATGGCTTGGACACAATTGCTATAAAAGTGCTGACAAACCGTGATCACAATCATAGTTTTAAGGAACAGTGAGTTATAAGTCACGTTCACTAATCATTAAAAATCACACGAAAATACTGACGTAACCTTTAGTATTGGGCGACTTTCTTAATGACAATGTCTTCAATTCAAAAGTGCCCGCAAAATCAATACCCGTTATTTGAAAAGGAAGCGCCAGATCTCGCAGGAGGTAAGGGAGCCATTATCTGTGCACACGGCTGCACAGTCTGAATATAAAAAATTCAGTTTATACTACCCTAAACAATTGAGTGCATTCAGTTTGACACAGATGCAGATTGGTCAAAAACAATTGGCAAAATCGAGAGTTACCTGGTAAAATTGTGTTAAAAATCATGTACAAACTGCGTTTGTACACATAAATTATTAAAAAAATTTTATATTTACTAATTTTGATACAAATAAAAATTAATATCGGTTATATTATATCGGTTATTATTGAATTTCTTGCATTTGTTAGTACTTAAGTCATTAATCATTATAATTTAATGGAATTGAATTTCTTTTAGTGTACTTTTAGTACTCGCTGAAATTATGAATTTATCCAACCTTCGCCTTTACCAAAATCCGAGGTTGCCATAGTTTAGAAACTAGATGTATTTTGTAATTGCCTATTGTCGCTTGAACTTGCCAGTTTATTGAACTTGTAAATTCGCGCCTAAATACTTACCTTATTATCATAAATGCTGAGTGATAAGCTTTAACCTACTTACCATTTGTAAACCAATATTTGGAAACACTTTTCAAGTGTTCAATAAAGTATCTGAAGCCATTGAACGTCATACTTATTTATTCATTCCGCGGATACCCTAAAAAATGTGAGCATTATTGATCTCGAACGCTCTAACCCAATAAGGAAAAAATTTCTCACCCGTACTTTCTTTCCTAATGAACCGCAAAATCGGTTCATTAGGCTCAGAGCTATGAATCAAAATGCGGAATCACCACCCTAAAAAAATTAATAATTTTGTTACAAAAACTAACATAAAAGGTGGAATAACAACCGGAATGATATAAAATTTTGCACAAATTCGTTCTATATGACTAGAAATTATACTGTTAAGTTTCATAAATGTCGGTCCATAACTAACCCTGGGTCCATAACTAATTCTGCGCCAGGGAAACAGCTTAGTATGACCAAAACCATAATAAATAATGCCATCATAATAAATATTGGTATGTAGCAGTTCTATAAAACTAAAAAATTACACTGGTAAATTTCGTGAAGATAGGTCCATAATTAACCCTAGGCCCCTTATAAGCCCTACTCCAGGAAAAGTGTTAAGTACGCCTTAAACCGTAATAAGCACTACTATCATAATAAAATTAAATACTTCACAGTTTTGTAGGACTTGAAATCACACTAATAAACTTCGTGATGATAGGTCCAAAATTTACCATATGCGCCATATAAAGCATACTCTGGGAAATTAACTAAATACGCATAAAACAGAAGCAGATACAGATATTGATGTAAAATTCGTTCCAACTTACCTTCATATGGCCATTAAAAATGTCATGCAATTTTGTACTATACGGTCCATAATTTACCTTAAATCCCATATTAGGTAGCCTGCTAAAATTCACTGTAAACGCTTTAACTTTAACTAATTTTACTGCTGTATTGAAATTTATTCTTATTTGTGTTTGGAATACCGAAAACAACTCTACAGAATTTTGGGATAATTGGTCCATAATTTATCATGGGTCCCCTCCTGAAAATCATTTCAGTTCGGATAAAACTGTTACGACTCACAATATTTTAGTAAGCTAGTTTCTAAAAAGAAAAGCATAAAACTTTCCGATTGTTGGTTAACAGTTTAATATATGTAGGTCTAAACCGCAAACGTCCGTTTTTATAAAGGGAAATTAATAATTTATATATATCATATAGAGCCCACTTTCAGTACAGCCAAATATAGCACTCTCACTAGTTCATTTCTTCTTATATTTCTTTGAATGAAAGTATGGTAGCGTTGTTAATAGAATAAAGCCCTCATTATGTAAAACACAACGCAACGCCAAAGAATTACATTGAAAGCAAAAACAATGTCATAAATATTTTGTAATTTCGTTGTTGCGTTCTACAGAAATTCACATTGCGTTTTAAAACGCTGCATAGCTAGTGGAGTTGAACATTTTAAAACGATACATGAATTTCTATAGAAAGCAACAACAATATTACAATATGACATTGTTTTTGCTTTCAATGTAATTCTTTGGCGTTGCGTTGCGTTTTACATGATTAGGTCCTTAATGTCTATATGTGAGAGCATTATAAATAAATCTCAAGATAAAATAGGTTATATTTCAACACCGCATCTGTGGCAACATTTGATGTCATACTATATGGAAAACATAGTTCAGACCCAGTTCTTTTTCATAATTTACAAAAAAATAAATGTAAATTAGTCCCAGCTTAAGCCTAGTACTCTGTTCAACATTTCACGTGAAATGCTGTCAAAACTCATATGAAAAAAACTTGTGCGGAATTTCTATGAAAAAATGTTGATAGAGTTGTACTCTGTTTAGTTTGTGAAAAAGTTGCGAAATGTTTCTGGCAACATTTTTTTTACAACTGCGAAATAATATAAGCTGCACTTATTTCACGTGGAATTTTAAGCAAATGAAAAAAGTTTAAACTAAATATTAAAATGAGAACTGCAAAACATAAATAACACAACCGGTAACAGTTTTTCATCAATATTTAATTTAATTTTTACTTAATTTTTTATTTAAAAAAATACTTTTTAGTACAATACATGTGGGTTTTGTTTACATATGCAAAACAATGTCGCATACTTTGAAAGATAAAAAACGTCAAATTGTGCAAACCCTCGAGATAGGTAACATTGATACATGTAAAATTTTTCGCATGAAATAATAGATGTTGCTGAACATTTTTCACAAATTGGAACAGAGTACTAGGCTTTACATCAAAAATTATTTTAAACAAAAAGCAAAGCGTGCCGCTAAACGTGATAAATTATGTAAACACATTTTTAGACAATTTATATTTAATTATGGTCAATATCTTATGTATTTGTAATTAAATAAAAAACATTAATAAAATACACTAATCACAACACAAAACGTGGATTTTTTGTAAACATAAACAAAACTTTGACATAAGATTTGACAAGCAATGCAAGAGCTAAAAATCGTCGTCTGACGTAGTAATGCCACCTGTTTATTTCATTATGTGTGCATTTAGATTTTACCGACAACTTCACTCATAATAGAAAAATCATTAAATCAACGCGCGCTGGATAAATTAAAAGAAGTGAAGAAAATATTGTCAAAGTAAGTAAAATAAATAATTTTATATCGGAAAAAGACAGACTTCAATGCAAAGAAAAAAGAGTGCAAGTGAAATGAATATATTCATAGCTAGTGTATTTAAAAACCCAAAACAGGGAAAAATCACTGAAGTTTTTCTATAAGAAATATAATAAAGTGTTAAAAAACACACGGAACTACAACACAACAAAGAAGAGGCTGTATGAAAGTAACAATAAGAAATCAAAGAAGGGATGTAACGATACGCATTTTTGCCGATACCAGTACCGATACTCAAAAATAAATATCGGCGATACCGATACGAATATTAAGTTTAAATTCAAGGCAAAATAAACAAAACTGAAGTAGAGTTATTTCTTTGTAATACAAAATTACAGTGTAAGAGACATAGATTCAATAGATATGAACCTCCCTGAAAATTAAAAAAAAAATATATATTTACCTATTCACACATATAGGAACTGGGTGAATTCAACTTCACTTGTAAATGTTCACCTCAATTTTTTGACAAATATTTTGTAAACAATAAACAATTAATAACATTTTTTTTATGTGTTTCTTTACAATTTTTTAAAATAAATTTTAATTTTTTGCATTTAAAACAATGCCTGAAGTTTTTTTCTGTACTATCATTGGCGCTGGCTTCTTATCATATTAAAACGTAAAAAACCCAAAAGAAAAACAAGTCACATTTGCGTTTTAAGTGTTTTCGTGGGTTGTTCGTATGCGTGTGGAGGAGCTAGTTTTTTTTTGGCGTGTCTCTGGGTAAAACAGCAGTCTATATCTCAAGCTTATACAACATCTTGGCCCACTTTTATTTACGCTGTTTATTAATGATCTGCCCAATGTTATCAACTTCGCCAATATATTGATGTATGCTGATGATGTAAAAATTTTCCATTCTTTTAATTGCTTTGTTGACCATTTTTATCTTCAATCGGATCTTAATAACTTGTTGTTATGGTGTAATCATAATATGTTGGAGTTGAATCTATTGAAATGCAAATGCATGCGTTTTTATAGAAATAACTGTATTGCTGTTAACTATGCTTTGGGTGGTCATCAATTGGAGTTGGTTGATTCATTTCTTGATCTCGGATCATAAATTAAAGTTTGTTTCACATATAAAGTTAACTGTAAATTAAGCTAGAGGTATTCTTGGCTTTATAAAACGCTGGGCTGAAGAGTTCACCGATTCATACATAACGAAGCAACTTTACGTGTCACTCGTTAGACCTATCTTAGAATACGGGTCAATCATTTGGGATCCATATTACAACATTCATAATTCTCATATTGAATCTGTCCAAAAACAATTTTTTTTGTTCTGTTTACGTGGTCTTCAATGGAGTCACTCGACAAGATTTCCTTCCTATTATAGCAGACTGGCTTTAATAAAACTACCATCGCTCAAAAGTCGCCGTACAATGTTAAATGTATCTTTTATGGCTAATCTTATTAATGGTAATATTTGTTGTGAATTTCTGTTAAATTTAATATACCTTGTCGCAATAATCGTCATTATAATCTGCTTTTTGTAAAGTTTTGTAGAGTAAATTACGCTATTGCTGATCCTTTTTCAAGGTTATGTCGACAATTTAATTCTTTGTCTCAATTTGTTGATTTTTCTATAAATTTAAATGTTATAAAGCATAAAATAATTGTTTATCTTAACTAGTAATTTTTTATGTACATTTTTAAATCCATCATTCAATTCATTAATTTTAAGTCAATCTTGTTATTAGTCAGTAAGGATAATGTCCATTGCTTAAATATATATAAATAAATAAAAAAATAAAAATAAAATAAAATATACACCTTTAAAAAACAGCGGTTGACCAAAGTCTTACCTGGAATTATGGTAACCATTATAAGCTCCAATACGTGGAGAAGCTATTATGGACTTGCGCTTATATGTGCAAAACAAACAAATATTGGTTTTCGATTCTTATTTTAGCATACCGATCGACTTAGAATTACCTCCTGAATCGACCTAACGATGTGCTCTCATCAGGCTGGCTGTATAACGCAAGTTACATTTCACAATTTTAGAGACAATTTGATGGAATTTGGGACAATTAACATATAAACTACTTTCCAGAATAGAGTCTTCTTTCATAAAAACTATCGTGTTATGCTGGTATTTCGATTGAACTTGGTCCAAAAATGTTTTTTCCAACCATCATCATTTAACCAAATATTTTTTGAATCGGTCCATATTTGACCACATCTCCCATAAAAATATCGTCCTTCAATATGGCTTTGAATGCCTTAACAACCTTATAAATATTTGTTTGGAAATGAAATTTGGTCATGATATGCATGTCCAGAATTGACCATAGGTCCGATACAAACGCTTTCCAAAAAATCTTATAAAGATGTAGATATCTAAATAATATTCGGCACAAAGAACTCGTATGAATCTCAAACAAATAACATGATTTTGTTTTGTCGCGCCCATGATTGAACATTAGTTCCAATAAGGATACACTCTCGAAAATTTGTGTTTGGTGTAGGGTATTATGTAGTTGTTTTTTTTAATTAGGTAAATATCATTAAAGTGTTGATATATTGCCAGCAAACAGTAAAGCTTGAGGTGAAATTAATAATGATATTTAATTAAACACATTCTGAAATATATATTTGCTACAAAATGGTTAAATATCATTCAAAACAAATAGCATTTTCAAAAAAAGAGAACTTATTGTAAATTTTTTGATTTTTTAATTTAAAATATTGTTTTTTTAAACACTTTTCACAAGATTGACACTATTTCTATTAATAAATTACACATTTTAAAAATGGTGGTTTATTTTTGTTTAATATGTGTGTATGTATATGTACTTTTGACAGCTCATCTTAAAAGATAGTTGTTATTAGATTTCTTATAACTGTCGCATAACATTTATTATAATATTAATACTAACACTATTTGAGAGTCCACAAGTAAGATAATACTCTCTGCGATTGAATTGGACGTTTGCTGATATAAAAATCTTAAATCTTATCTCAGCTGGAGGGAGACCCTATGTAATCTATGGTAAGAGATTTTTAATATTTAAAATTGATTTTAATAAGATTTAAAAAATCACGAATTAGATTTGAATAAAATTGACAAATACTCGTATTAATTTATTTAAAAAAAAAAATAGTGTAAGAGATTTTTAATATTTTAAATTAATAACAATAAGATTTTTGATTAGATAGATAAATAGATATGAAGAAGGTCATACGCATCTCGACCCAGAGGATATTTTGTGCAGCCTGTGTATATCACATGTCAGGTTCTTCCTGCGTATAAAGTCTATCGCCCTGTCGGTGAAAGATCATGGATTTCGTTTGGGCCCAACATTTGCCCCGGTAAAATTTCCGGCTGGAATTCGCCAAAACGGGACAGCAGTAAAGGAGATGTTGATGGTATTTGAGCCCGCAATGTCCCGTAAATAACCCCACAAGTAGCATAAGTTCCCCCTTCTTATGAAGAAGTAGCCTACCTGCCCTGCTACGGGACTGAGTCACAAATCTCTTGGACTGTTTTAATCCAGAAATGGAAATGTGTAAAAGAATTCACGTTTGGACTATGATTGCAAAACTCCTTTAATGTGACTGGCAGGGACGCCGAAGAAATGCTCAGGGCCTATAAATGGGCGACGAGTGCACCTGTTTTTCAAGCAGTCAGCCCTTTCGTTGCCTACATTATCTTCATGGCCTGGTACCCAACGGAAATTCCATTTCACAAATTCGATCCCCCGATCATTCAGAGATGGAAAACAGTCAATGACCAACCTGGACTTCCCTTCTAACGACGATACTGCCGACATTATAAATATCATCAAGCCATTTGCCCTTCTTCTCAGACATTCCCCAGGGCTTATGAGGATAGCATAGCCAATTGGCAAGCCCCTTTGGAAACCCGAGCACATAATGGCCGCTCCAGTGTCACCATTCGTCTGTTTCGCCCTTTACAGATATGTGTAGCGGATGTGCAGGATAGCCCCTAAAGCCAGAGTGGGACCGGTCTTCATGGCGCCCGTGATCGATATGCAGATACGGCGAGTATCACTCTAGTTTTGGCCTGTTTGGTTTTTGCACACCGCGCTAGAGCGGCATGGGTCAAGATCGGTCTCTTTTTCGAATCAAAAGACCAGCAGGCTTCAGGCTTCGGCTCCCATGTCTTCCCGAAGAGTCTTTGGGAGGCATATTTTGCCCTTGTTACCCTTCTCGTATATGGGATAACTGAGCGTTTCAGTTAAGGTATATATCCAGAATAATCCCCAAGTATTTCACCTCGTTAGAGAATCCGATAACCGTACCGTTCAAGGCCGGCTTTTTAAGCCTCAGAACTCTACGCCTGATGAATGGCACGAGAGTAGTTTTCGCGGGTGGAAAACTACTCTGCACCAGCCAAGTGTCAAGTTTAAGGCCTGCTGCATCCCTTCCGAAATAGTTACGTCATCTAATCAAGTCACAGATATAACTGGATCGTCAGCGTAGCCATAAGTTCGGAAGCCCAGGTCATTAAGGAGTTCCAAATTTTGTTTAAAAAACAAAGTATTCTCAGCTTTTGGGGAGATAGACGATTTCGCAACACCTCTTGAAGCAGATCTGCAGTTGAAAATCGTCTCTTAATTGTGACTGAACTTATGTGACTACTTAAGTATTTCTGAGCCATGTTCTTAAATTTTGAGTATAACATTTAATTGCGTCAGTAAAAAAGCGGATCTGCGTCTCCAGAAAAATTTGAAGATCTAAGGTTTATCTAGACTTTTTCTTAAGCTGAAGCACAGCGTGGGATGCACAGAGGATCATTCTTCTTAAAATTTGTTTTTAAGACTTTCACAAATGCCCCAAAGGTCAGTTCTTGAACATTATTAAAAACTTTTACTAGGTATAGGAGTGGCCATGTCTTCAATACGTTCGGAATGCAGAGTCATGTTTAATAGGTCAATAAGACGTTTTTGCAATCTATTGCCTTTGAAATTTTCGATATTTGTATCTCAGATCTTTCATTCATTGGAATTGAGCAATTTTTTGGACTCTGAACCGTTCTGCATCTTAGTTTATTCATATATTGTATTTTCTAATAATGTTCGAAGAGTGTTAACTAGCGAAACTAGTGACTTTTCTCATAGATTTTGTTGTCTCTTCGGAGTTACCCAAAATTTGTAGCAGAATGAATTTTATTTTCACAAAAATCATTAAAAATTAGGAGAAAATCCTTAAAACGTACAAATACGTACAAGATTTATCAATGGAAGAAAAACATATTCTGTTGAACATTTAGCCATTATGGTGCAACGCAAAATGGCTAAAGCTGCAGGTCCACACAAAGCGTGTAATGCGCTTATCCATCAGTCCAAAAAGTAGTAGTACAAAATTGTATTGACAAGTTACACAGCAAACGTGTAAAATGTATATACGTATCGAAAACGTGAAGTAGGATTACTTTCTACTTTAGAATGCGTTTTAAAAAAAAGTCGAAAAAGTAACATATGCGTATAACTCATGGTGTGAAACTCCAGTTTAAGAATTAAAAGGAGCAATTTATTATTCTGTTTGATTATATGCTCTGCTTGGAATGAATGTGTTATTGCTCTTAGTTGGTATGCAAAAAATAAGTATTGAAAATTAAATTGTGTTTTTTCATAAAAAAAGTATATTCGTATTGCCAGTAAAATATCGCCCATAACGATCGTTACGTCCCTAGTTCAAATAACGTTTGGAGAGCTTGGTACGAAAGTGTAAAAATCATTGAATTTTGCAGGAGCTAATAAAATTTAAGACTTTTTCTTACAAAAGTACATATATTTTGTGAATTTTTATTATTTCTAAATTTTAAAACCAACATTTTTTACACTTTTTTGGAATACGAAGGGTGAGCCGAAAAGAGGTAATTTTCAAGTGGTACACAATTTTTGGCGCATAGCATTTCTATAAATGCACAGAAAAATCAAGAACTAAATTTAATTTTAATTAAAAAAAAAATCTAAACGGGGCCCTTCAAGTGGTACACGATTTAAAGCATTTTTATTGAAGTAATTGAATGCTCAGGAACTACCTGTTCCAAATTTTTGGTGAAGTGATTTCGAATTATTTTTGAAAAATTGTTTGGATAAAAAAGTGTGTAATATTTGAAAAATTCTTTTTAGGGTACAATTATAATAATGTTACGCTGGGAAGCTCTATGAGTAGAGAGCAAATCTAAATGAAATTGTTTTTTGTGGATGAATTTTAAAAACAAATTCAAAGTGGTAAAGAATAAATTCAACACATTGTAATATATCTGATCTACCTCTAGATTATCACCTAAGAAAATTTTTAGTTTATATTCCCCTGTTGGTTCGATTACTCTTGGCGAAATTTATAGCTTATTTGAACAGTCGACATCGCTTTCATTCTTCGCAAATATTTTGAACAAACCTTAACAAGAGGTTGAATTTCGGTGGGTATAAAATATTTTAAAGCTTTCGACCTATAATTTAAAAAATGGTCTCTGAAAGAACATGTTAATACGTCATTCGGAAAGTAGTTCTTTTCTACTCTACTTTTGAAAATATTTCTCCCGAAGCTTTGACGATTTCACTTTTAGAGGTAAAACATGCCGAATTGGAGAGAAGATTGCTGAACATGGAAAAAGTGAAGGAAGAAGAAGATTTTAAAGGCTCCGGAACAAAAAGAAACAGCCGTGCGTCAGGTAGCTTAAGCTACCTGTGATCGAAATCCAAGCTTTTGAAGGGGTTTTTCAACAAATGGCCAGCGTTTAGGGATATGTTTGAAAGATCTACGGCATCCAGGCCCCTCAGAATGAAACTTTAAAATTTATAGGCAATTTCAAAATACGGCCAACAATGGTTTGTCGAGTATTAGTTCGTTTCAAGTTAAAGTAGCGGATAATGACCCCTTCCTTATACATATTTGTATTTCAAAAATCCCAAAAGAAACTTCGCTAGACCCTCGCGAATGGGTAGTCATCTTGCCGCGATGCGAGGGCTTAAGTACAAGGACGTTTAGAGTCATGCTGGCGGTAGTAACGTAAGTCAAGACCGGTAGGGCCTCCCATGCCAGAAGGGTCTAAACCGAGTACGAACCAAGAACTACCCACCCCCCTTCTATTAGCGTCTGTTTCTCCTAGTTGGAGCGGCTAATGACTAGGTCCGCTGGCCTTTTACGGTCAATTGTTTGCCTTCTGAAGGCTGTCGGTCCGCAATAAAATGCATCAGCGTCTGTTCTCATAGTGAGCGGCTGATGGTCTGCGTCTGCCTCCAGAGGAGCGGCAGGTATAATTTCGCCTGGCAGTAGGCATAAAATGCAACCCCACCACACCCCCCACGAAATGTCCGAAAATTCACGCCCTACGTATCCGGTAAAGGGCTTCATAATCTCCGGAGACCCTACTCCTACAGCGTCGGTATCAGGCTGTAGTATGTCGAATGCTACTGAAACCTCGTCTAGCAAGGTGGTTGCGCCAGGCTCTGCTAGACGATTTGCTACTAGTGCGCAAAAACTCACGACTAAGCCTGCAGGCGGTCGTAAACCAAGCTTGGTACAGGGTTCTTCGAAACCAGGTACCTCCAAGGCTTCCCAGGTCCGGACGGGAGAAAAACCCGTCAAAACCCCTGCCTCGGGTGCTGGCTTGACGGTGCAGACTCAGTCTACCGGAAATCCAGTTTCCCATGTGCCGAAACCTGTGCAAAGAGAGCATACGAAGAAAGATTCGATGCCCTCTGATGTACCTCCCCCAGCCTCTACGGCAATTATTAAAAACCCCAAAGGCACATAAACCCATCCAAACGGGCCTTCAGAACCAGGCGCTCCGCCTACAAAATCATCGGCCGACTTGGTGAAAAACCGGTTGGTGAGCTCACGGAGCAGGAGAAAACCTCTCTCCAGTGGGCAAAAACCCATATTGAAGGTTTAAAACGTGCCCCTCCCTCTGCAGAAGAAGGCAATCCTGAACGGAAGCCAACCGAAGAAGCGCCTAAACGGCAACGGTCTGGGGAGGACACGCTTCCTGGGACTAAAAGGTCCAAACACACGCCTCAACGGCCGCAAAACAGGTCGTACAAAGATGTGGCTAAAGACCACCTCATTTGGGCGATCATTGACCGCAACACAAGTGACGGCACCATTTCATCCAAAAACTGGAAGCTGGTTGTCGTCGCACTTAGTAGGGCGTTCTTGAGTGTTCTAAGGGGTAACCCTGGACCACCACCACAATGTGAAGATGCCGGTTGGTATCAAGGGCACATTTAATTGATAGCGTGTACAGATGAGCGTTCAGCGCTGCTGTACAAGGATGCCGTGGAGTCCGACTACCACCACCACAACAACTGCATTACCGGAGCATATGGAAGACGATTCTGCTACGTCGTCGGCCAATGAAGACACCCAATCGGTCAGTGGACTTGTGGGTGACTTCTTTGGTAAGATGGGAGTGGCGGATGATGAGGACATCCTTCTGGAATCGGACGACGATCCAGAGGATGCCAACGTCACAGTCATCCATAGTGATTAGCTATGATGAAGGTGACACAAATCAACCTTCATCATTCTAAAGCGGCGTCAGCTGCCCTTCTCCTCCGATTAGCTTCAGGCACGGAGGAGCTTATATGCATCCAAGAACCATTGTTGTATAGAGACAGGGTTTGCGGACTCAGCTTAGACGGTTACAGTACTCTGTACGCAGCCGATCAAGGTAAGACCAGGGCTTGTGTTATGGTCAAAAACATCCTTAAAGCTTTCATTCTTTCTGATTTTAGCGATAAGGACACATGCACTGTCGCAGTAGAATGCAAAACCAGTACAGTCTGGTTTATGAGCTGCTACATGGCACACGACCAGGGTGCTAATCCTCCAAACTCCACAACCAGGAAGGCGATGTCGTATGCTAAAAGGCGCAACATCCCCCTAGTAATATGTGCTGATGCTAATGCACACCATACCGTCTGGGGAAGCTCGGATGTCAATCCACGAGGTGAGTCGCTTTAGGACTTCATAGTAGAAAACGAACTAACAGTAGTTAATAGGGGTAGTGAGCCCACCTTTATTGTGACTAACAGAAGGGAGGTTCTTGATATTACGCTTATTAGTGATAAGTTCGCGGATATGATTAGCGATTGGAACGTGTCTAAGGACTGTTCCTTCTCTGATCACATGTATGTTGATTTCAATTTTTCCTTAAGAGTTGATTCAGTTAAACCCTACACGAACAGAAGAAGGACCAACTGGTCTATCTATGCGAGTGTACTCGGGGACAAGCTGCCTATGTGCCCAGTTCTCATAGACAGTGTGTCCATGCTCGACTCCGCAGTGGAGTCATTGACCGGTGCCTTAATGGAGGCAACAAACGAAGCCTGTAAAATAATTGACAGGAGGGGCAAAGCTAAGCCCATATGGTGGAATGCGGAAATTGCTGAAAAACGCAAGGAAAGCAGGAAGCTCTTTAATGAGGCAAAACGTAATGGTGTTTGGAACAATTACAAGTCCTCAGTTAATGGATTCAATAATCTTATTAGGAAGGCCAAGAGACAGTCATGGAGGAAATTCTGCAGTGACGTGGAAAACTCCTCGGAGACAAGTCGGCTTCGTAAGATTATATCCTCTAATCCAGCTATTCCATCATATATGCGGAAGATGGATGGATCCTGGACCACAGTCGGGACACCCTTGAGGTCCTGATGAGTACACACTTCCCAGGTTGCACTGATGATGTGCCTAGGGAGGAAACTTTTAGTGGCGCTCGGGATATCTCTAATATTCCGATAACTCGCCATCGTGTGGAATGGGCGGTCAAAAGCTTCCATCCCTTTAAATCTCCAGGCCCGGATGGCATTATCCCAGCGGACCTACAAAATAACCTGTGAATATTGATGCCATGGCTCTTGGCAATATTTAGAGCCTGCCTGAGTCTCTCACATGTCCCATCAACGTGGACATCATATAAGATCGTCTTCATCCCCAAGAGTGGGAAGACATCTCACGCTATGGCTAAAGACTTTAGACCAATTAGTCTATCCTCCTTTCTACTGAAAACACTGGAGAGGATTTTGGATATTCACATTAGATCATCACTAGGACCCAATTCCCTGTCACCGGCTCAGCACGCCTACACGAAGGGAAGGTCCACTGAAACTGCGCTTCACTCATTGGTGGGCCACATAGAGAGATCCCTGCATTACAAGGAATTTGCTTTAGTTGCATTCCTGGATATTGAGGGCGCTTTCAACAACGTTAAACCTGAATCGGTTATTAACGCTATGAGACATTTGGAGATCGACCCAGCGATCATTCAATTTGTCAGCAGTATCTTGCACTTCAGGCGTATCGAATCCAACTTGGGCGCCTCGAACATTTCAAAGGTTGCGACTAGGGGCACCCCGCAAGGTGGTGTACTGTTACCTTTACTTTGGAATCTGAATATAAATACCCTACTCAGAGCCATGGAAAGGACGTGCTGCAGAACGGTTGCATATGCGGATGACGTTGCAGTTGTGGCTATGGGTAAAGATCCCAGACTTTTGTCTGAACTAATGGAGTCCACATTGGACGTCCTAACAAAATGGTGCCAGGGATGTGGACTGGATGTAAATCCCGCCAAAACAGAACTGGTACTTTTCACAAGGAGATACAAAATTCCCAAATTTAATACCCCGAGGATAAAAGGGGTGTCACTGGAACTGTCTGACAGCGCCAAGTATCTTGGGCTAATATTGGACAGTAAACTGAACTGGAGGATGAACACCAGCTCCAGGACTAATAAAGCGGCTACTGCATTATATTGCTGCAAAAGGGCCATTGGCCTAAACTGGGGAATTAACCCGAGGAATGTATACTGGCTATACGAATGTGTCATTAAACCCATTCTCTTCTACGGGGTAGCTGTTTGGTGGCCGGCGCACACTGGTTCATATTTTGAGAAGGCGGCCAAAACTATTATTTTTATGTTCTCCGATTTAAAATTTTTTTTATTCATGTGAAAGTAAATACTAGTGAACCTCGGGAGCCAAAAAATTTCAACCCTATTTCAACTATTTCATTGAGAACAGGGTGGTCCCAAATGAACTTTCTCAGTATTTGGTTATAGTTTTGAATTTCTGAGTAAACTTTTTTTTTGTGTATTAGTTTATCTTATTAGCTATACGTGGTTTAAAGCATTAAACTCTGCGACCTGTAGAACTATTTAATTTTATTTTTTTTTAATGTCAAAATTTCCCGGAAATTTCCTATTTTATAGAACATAAGTCCTGTCCGTCATAACGCGTCAAAAAAAAATCTATACTCTCTTGTAGTCCAGAATCTAACCTACATTTCTATACCCCATTGTACACACATCTGGATACGATCTTGCGAACTACAGCAATTTCTGTGACCCAAGGTAAGATATTCGGTTCAAAAAATAAGTCCTGCAAGGAAATTAAAGAAGGTGAATCTTAAAGAATTTTCGACAAATAAAGCAGTTCAGGCCACATAAATTATCTAGCACGTCAGGTTATCAATTAATTTGGAAAAGGTAAATGTATTGCCATTGTTATGAACTTATTGTGGGTGAACGGATGCTGTAAAACGAATAGGCGACATAAATAGATTAACACGTTAGATTTTTGAGCAAGTTAAAAGGTTAAACATTAGTAAATAGCCGCAACATAAACTACATAGTTTAATTACCTGAAAATTGCAACTTAATTTAAAAAAATGGAAGAGCAGTTATATTTTACGTGAAAATTACCTACATGTTACCTGTTAATTTATTGCCGGTATGTTATCCTTTTAAAAAGTGTAAAACCAGGGGTTTTTTTATGTTTCAAAGAAATGGTAATAAAAGATTAAATTTGTAATTAAAAAAGGTTTTTATATGTTTCCAAGAAGTGGTAACAAAAGATCATTTAAAAAAACTTCTATCAAGAGTATAAAAATGCATGCATTCATAATTTTACCTTCATTATTGTTTAAACAATGGTTAAGTTCAGTTATAAAGTTCTCGCTTATATATATTTTCAACAAAAAGATGAAAAAGATTTTGTGTTACACATAATGAATAATCCATTCTTTAAATTATGCAAAGACCAAGAAATCAAAATTCATAGGATAAAAATTAAAAATTTTTCATTTACATTAATAAAACGGTACCTTAAATGTTCTAGAAACAAGAAAATTTTTTACTTACGCAACGAAAAGTGGCTAACAAATGATCTGATTTTTAAGAAGCTGTCAATTACCGCTAAGGAAACTGAAAAAGTGGGTCGGCCCGCATAACAAATTGACAATTGCAGTGAAAGATCACGAAGACGCAAGCTTGCAAATATCAATGAAGAAATTTCTCATAGTATGATAAAGGATTCATTTCTGCATCAAATTCAACCAACGCAAAATAAGAAAACAAAAATTGCAATAATTGAAAAAATAGTGGAAGCGAGCCCTAAACGCACGGATTTTAAAAAGTATGCCTACACCAACTGAAGAAATGAAATTTACTCCACAAGAAGCATTTGCACTATTTTTGGATTTAAAACTGACAAAAAATCAGTATACAGAACTGAGAAAGCGAACCAATGAAAAAAATTGTGGAATCTTTCCAGCATATCGAGATTTAGTTTCTGTCAAAAAAGAGTGCTTACCTTCACAAACGGCTATTAGTGTAACTTCAAGTTCAGCAGAAGTAAAATTGCAGGCTCTTCTCGAACACACTGCAGAACGATTATTAAATACACTTGATGCTGACTGTTTAAAAAAACTTAAAAATTGCAGCATCACTTTATTTTCTAAATGGGGATGTGATGGAAGCTCTGGTCAGAAACAATACAAGCAATGTAATTCAGAAAACTCATCTGATGCTAACTTATTCATGGTATCTTTCGTTCCATTACGTTTAAGAAAAACTTATATTGGCTTAGAGCCGTCAACCAGTAGAGTTACAGAAATGGATGTATGGGAAAATGAAATTCCCTCTTCAACAAAGTATTGCAGACCAATAAAGTTTGTTTACAAAAAGGAAACTAAAGATATCATAACTGAAGAAGTTCGAAAAATAAAAGATCAAATTAAAGAACTTCAACCGGCAATATTTAAATTTGATGACCAATGCATTGAAATTAATTTTCGAATGTTCCTTACAATTATCGATGGAAAAGTTGGACAAGCATTAACCGAAACAAAGTCTTCGTCAAGCTGTACCATATGTCAAAAGACATCAAGTCAATTAAGCCAACCCCCATCACAACACAATAGTTTCAATGAAGCATACGAATTTGGAATGTCCCCTCTTCATACTAGAATTCGTTTCATGGAGCATATTCTTAAATTGGGTTATGATTTGGAATTTGGCCCGTTAGGCGAAACAGTGAGAAAAAACAAAGAAAATGTGGAAAAAAGGAAGCAAAGAAAAAAACAAATTCAAGAAAAATACCTTCACCTAGGCCTTATAATTGATCAGCCAAAACAAGGAGAAGGAAATTCAAATGATGGAAACACTGCAAGGAGATTCTTTTCCGATCCAGAAACTGCAGCATCTATCACAGGAGTACATTTTGAATTAATAAGACGATTCCAGATCATTTTACAAGTTATATCATGTAGCAGAAAGATAAATGCAAAAAAATTTGGCCAGTATGCAAATGTAACAGCAATTCTTTATAACAAAAAATACTCTTGGAGACATATGCCAACCACAGTTCATAAAATTTTATACCATGGGGAACAAATAGTTCAACACAATATCCTACCAATTGGAGATCTATCTGAAGAAGCGCAAGAAAAAAGGAACAAAGACTACAGATTCTTCCGCGAGCATAATACAAGAAAAATGTCCAGATGTTGTACTAATGAAGATCTTATTACTATTTTGTTGTGAACATCAGATCCATATATGTCCAGTATTCGACAAAAATGGAAATCAACCTCAATCGAATTAGAGGAAGAAGCTAAACAACTTCTGGAAAATGAAACCCAAAGCTATTTAGAAGAACTTTTTACTAATATTGTTTAATTTAAAATTGTTTATAGATTATAATTTGTTTTTGATTTAAGTATATATTTGTATTAATATATAAAAATACAATAAAATATATAAAAATACACATACATCTCAAACCAAAAATAAAAGTTGAATTACCTAAAATGTTATCGATAACCAAGAATGCTATTTGGGCATTTTTCAAAATATTCCTTTTCAGTTTTATCCTTATAACAACTCGTCTCGTCCCAAAAAAAGCCAACCTTTGGCCCCTGTGAATATTGGGACTAAAAAATTTACAGGGGCCAAATATTGGCATTTTCTGACAGGATCTAAGTTCGACAATAAAAAATAAGTATCAGTTGTAAAATACAAGAGAAATAATGATAAATTATAAAAAAACTCATATTTGAAATATTCAACTTTTACACCGAAACTCAACAAAAAAATGAAAATGCATTTTGAACTCCCCATAACTTATGCTCCTATCAGTCGAATTACGTTTTACAGCGCAAATTAAAGCCTAATATCGCACCTATCGAGCAAAAAAAATCGCATAAAAAAATACCGATCCAGTCAAAAGTTATGGAATTTTGACCGCCTTCTCGTAAAATTTCCCACTGTGCGGCGCTCAAGGCGAAGAGTCATCAAACCAGGTTTGAACGTACAATGAGAATGGTGGCGATAGCGGTAACAGGTGCCATTAGAACAACCCCCTCTAAGGCATTGTTTACGATTCTAAACTGGTTACCACCAGACATTTTGGCGAAAAGGTTAGCTGCGAACGCGGCGGTAAGACTAAGGGCCACCGGGGCATGGAGAGATTATAATATCGGACATGCTAACATTCCAATCTTTGCAAATCCCCGCGAATGCGATTCCAATCTTCACGGACGGGTCTAAAACACTGTATGGTGTCGGTTCTGGCATATACTCCGAGCAGCTAAACTGGAGCATTCCTATAAGGCTGCCGGACCACTGCAGTGTCATCCAGGCCGAGATAATGGCCATCCACACAGCCGCGAAACGCATCCGGTACGGTGAAATATCTGGAAGGGATATTCACATTATTACCGATAGCAAGGCGGCCATAAGATCCCTGGAGAATGTGTTCATCACATCGAGAATTGTCCGAGAATGCCGGATGTCTCTGGAGGAGATAGCGAGACATTCACTGGTCACCCTTAATTGGGTCCCCGGACACGGGGACATATATGGGAACTGCATGGCGGATTCGTTGGCGCATGCAGGTACCACCTTGAATCGGGACGGTTCCACATATGTAGGTGCTTCACTCCCAAGGTGTAAGCAACTTATAGCGCACAAGTTTCATCTTATCGCCAGTCAGAGGTGGCACGTTGAAACCACCTGTGGGGAAACCAGGAAAATCTGGCCCATCATAGATGAAAAAAGGACACGGCGGGCATTACAGCTGTCCAGACATCATCTAAGAAACCTAACTGCGGTTATAACTGGCCACTGGCCAATTGGGAGGCACGCCCAGAGGCTGGGGCTCCCTTATAACGACTTGTGCAGAAGTTGCGGCGATGAGGAGGAGGAAGAGTCAACGGAACATCTTCTCTGTAACTGCCCGGCTTTCGGAGACTTAAGACTCAAAATGGTTGGTCGAAGAACCCTTGGGGACAAAACTTGTCTCTCTGATGTTGATGTAAACAGGATCCACTCCTTTATTGAATCGACCGGTTGGCTGCATGGGAATACTAGCAGCCAGATTTCATAGGACCCATGGGAGACGGCGTGATGGTAACACAACGGGAACTAAGTAATGGACCCACGTGAGCTGTGCTTGAACACGGCTGCCAATGGAACCTAACCTAACCTAACTTCGCTTGAAGTACATTTAGCTGCGAGAAAAGCCAACAGAACCATCCATTACGGCTCTGCAAATATGTTAAGGGTTTGATAGTCAATGATAGAATAAAATATGTATATGCGAACACATATACATATGCAGACAAGCCGTATGGCTTTGCGGGGTAGTATAAGAAAATTTTTGTAAAATTTTTATAAATCAATAAAATTGAATTGGAAAAAAAAAAAAAAAAAAAAAACATTTTGTACGAATTATTTTTCACCTACTTATTACAAGACGAAATGTCAGCGTACTGGTAGTTGCACCATATGCAATAGAAGGCACCACACCATGCTACATATAGAGGAAGATAAACTGAAAAAATGTCCAACTTAAAGGCCATCATCTCAACACTATATTCAGGATGAAGTTGGGCCATCAGTTTCGGGCACTCTAAGCAACAAAAAGTCGTCCAGTTCTCAGTCGGGTTGATCTGCCACTTCTCGGATGTAGGGTAGAGTCAATTCAGGTTACCTTATCTCAAAACATCAAAACTAAAATTTACCAACAGCTTTGGTTCATGTAGACCATTTAGGCAAATAATTCACTGTTCAAACACTAATTGATAGTAAGGCGTGTTCAACATAGTTTTGCGATACCTCAAGAACATCATCATAGCAAAATATCAGGATTCGGTGAAACAGTTGTAGGAAGGTCGAATAGAAGATACTATGTCACAGCTAAAACTCTAATTTCAGATCTTAAGATAAAAATCCATGCGATTGTGTTACTAACATTGCTACATTTTATGCCTTAACGGCCGACTCACGCCCAAAATAAGGAAGATATAAAAGAATTAAAGCTTGCAGATCCCAATTTTCACAAACCTGCTGCAATCAAAAAGATTATTGGTAGTGATTAATTGCCTTTTATAAATTCAAGCGGCGTAAAAATGAATATTGCAAAAATAATCTTAAAGCTCCAGAGTCCCTCTTCGGATGGTATTTGCTAGGCTCTGAATGTGAAACTAAAGTTCAATCTTTCCATAATTTTGTTGCTTCGCCTTGCAGCGAGCTGGTCCTTCATGAACAACTAAAGAAGTTTTGGGAGATAGAAGTACCGAAAAGCCCGATTTTCAGTCGGAGAGCGAAATTTATCGTGAAAACATGTCAAACGTACCAAAATTCGACAATCTGATGGGCGCTACGTGATGCGACTCCCATTAAAGGAACAATTTCCTAAAGAAATTTGTTGGACCCATCCTGAAATATGGCTTTTCCTCTGTATCACAGAATTGAAAAAATGCTCTTTAAAACCCCAGATTTGAAGGAGCAGTATGCTAAAGCTCTCCACAAAAGTGCGAGTGGGGTTTTATTGCCTCAAAGAAGACAGGAAGCGGGGTTTCATTAAAACGGATCTGATGCAGCTTATTTTACGATGGCGGAGCTAACATAATAACAGATATTATCCCGAAACAAAGCTAGATCATGATTGCAGATACCTGTATCCCAAATTCCATTATTTTGAATAACGAGGTCTGTAGATCCAATTGATTGTTTGACCGTGTAGATTAGTTAGGCCCAGTCGCCATTACTACTTTAACTTTGATGCAATAATTATGGGAAGAAAAGTCCGACTGGAACGAGAGGTGCCTCCACACATACTTATGAAATGGAATTTATTCCTAAAAACTTGTAATCGCGAACTGTCAGTTCTCCTATAAGCTATTTCTGTGGCCACACTCGTTCACAGTACCGGGTTGGTCGCAAAAGCCTCCTTATAAGTTGATACATTTTTCGTGTGACTTAGATCGTCAGCATTCAATATGGAAAACATGTAAAAACTGAAGAAAATCCTGCAGATATGGACACGCGAGGCCGAAGGAACTTGCATACCATCAACTCTGGTGGCATGGGCCCAACTGGCTTCTCCTTCCTACACTATTGTGTCCAATTCTTTGGACGTTTGAGCCAGTCCATTTTGGAGACGAAGAAGTCTATCATCAACTCTTATCATGACGTTAATTGCGCAGATTTATCGGGTGAAGGTTAAGGTAAGGTTTGATTTAAAATGTAAAATAAATTACATACATTTGAAAGTGAACTTAAAAATATTATTATCGATTAAAAGAACAATTATGCTATTTACTGTTTAAAAATTATATCCTGTAAATGCTGACCATGACTACATCTGAGGTGGTCAACTCGGAGTGTCCAATTTTGGGCAACTCTTTCGAGCATAGCTACTGGTATCTCGCGAATCACACAAGTCATGTTAGCTCCCAGAGCGTCAAACTTAGCTGGCTTATTCCTGAAGACCTCAGACTTAACAAATCCCTAGAAAAAATAGTCCAAAGGTGTGACATCGCACGATCTAGGTGGCCAATTTACCATACCAACACATGAAATTAAGTGCTCACCAAAATGATTTCTTGTGGTCTGGGACTCAAACTTGCGAATGGTGTTCACAGAAAAAAATTAAAATTTTTCTCTGATCACGAGTTTCATAACAAATTCATCAACAGTTGTTGTTTTGCACCTATTACACTAGTATACAAATTTTGATTTTGAAAAAGTATTTTTTAGGGTAACTAAATTTTTTTATTTATGTTTACATACTGCATACAAAAATGACAATTATATTTTAAAATTAGTTACAATTTCTTAAAAAAAAGTTTTCAAGTTTTTTGAAAAAATAACAGAAATTACACCGTTCTTCTATTCGTTGGTAGAATTGCGACGTGGTTTTTTCGCTGCCCTATTGTAGTGTGCTTCTGGAGCATCTCGATAAATAGTCCAGCAGTAATCCGCTAACATTGAAACGTTCCACTTGCCCTGATACCGTTTTTCCATGTTTGCGATGTCCTGGTGGAAGGGCTCCCCGTGTTCATCGCTGAAGGCCCCACAGTTATCCGGAAAAAAGTCCAAATGAGAATGTAAAAAGTGGATTTTCAGGGACATGTTACAACCAAGTTCTTGGTAAGATGATAACATATTTTCAATAAGTTCAGCGTAGTTGCCACTCCTCTTATTTCCCAAGAAGCTTTTTGTCACAAGGCGAAAATTGTCCCATGCTTTTTTTCTTTACCTTCCAAAATAGAGTCGAAGCGTTCATCTTTAAATAAATTTCTTATTTGGGGACCAACGAATATACCCTCTTTGATCTTAGCCTCACTTAATCTTGGAAACTTCTGGCGAAGGTTTTAAAAAGCAGTTCCAGTTTTGTTCATTGCTTTTACGAAATTCTTCATAAGCCCTAGTTTTATGTGCAATGGTGGAAGTAACACTTTTTGTCGATCAACTAAGGGGTTATTTTGAACATTTTTTTACCAGGCTGAAGTGACTAACGATGAGCCACACCTTTTTCGTATAATGCTGCTTCCTGTCACGACTATCCCATTCGCATAGAAAGCAACAAAATTTCGTGTAACCTAATTGTAGTCCAAGTAGAATAGCTATGATTTTTAAATCTCCGCAAATTTGCCATTGGTGTTCATCATATTTTATCTGCAGCAAGAGGGTTTTCATATTATCAAAAAGCAAAATTTTGGATATTTGATTCCAACTAACTACGTAAATATCAACATTATGAAGTAAAATGTGGGTACTTTCGTTAAATTCGAAAGATATCAGGGATCGCAAAAACTAAAACTAATAAATGAATTTTACTTATAAATTCGTATTTTGCATGGACAGAGAAGCAAAAATTAGTTAAAATTATTTCGGATACTTTTCCTTGTATACTAGTGTTACCAAAATAATTATATTGATTACTTAAAATTTAAAATTGTGCAAAAATTTTTTTTTAATAAATGATATTTTTAATTATTATTAAAAAAATTATAGAATCCGGGAATTTAAGTTCTGTAAAATTCTCTTCATTGCTAGCCAAAGGATAACTAAAGTAAGACTCGTTATAGAAAGATAGAAACAAACAAAATTGTGATAGTGCATAGAAAATATTACTGGAAAATATTGAAGGAATAAGTTAAAATAACTAAGTTAAATACATACAATTTACAATAAGCACTATCCAGTTATAAGATACAAAGAATGCTGACGAAGGCCTAAGCGGGCCAGAAAATGCATTATATTCTGCTGGTATATAATAGTTGTATAAACTTTCTTTACAATTAACTTCATTGCTAGCCAAAGGATAGCTTAAGTAAGACTCGTAAACTAACAACCTTACGAATGGTCGCTTGGTCTCGTTACCAGTGTCATCTATGGTCGAGGCAGCAAAGTAAGAGTGGATGAATAAATCACAGAGAACGGTATAATTTTACGCCCAGTTGTAAAACTTTGTTTGCTGCCGACAAACAATACTGAAAGTTAACTCATACCACAACCTACCAAATTCCTCAACAAAAATAGAAAATTAGAAAACTCAGTCGCACTAGGTATTTTTTCACTGCATATACTTCTGTCTTTCTTTTTTTTTTTTGCCACGTCAACCAACCTCTGTAGTACTAAAACTTTTAGAGAGCTCAGTGGTGAACTTCGCTGGGAGACGATATAGGGAAAGGGATTTTGCCTAATTGGCCTTGCCTACAATCATTTCCGAAACCAGTGTACCTCGACAAAGCGATGTGCAGTGGTGGTTAACGGGCAGCCCTCCAATGCCTTTTACGACACTCAGCTGCTCCCAGAAGCAAAAAAAGAAGAAGTCCTCGCTACACCTCATCGCAAGGAACCCGTGGCAGCTCGAGTTCCTGCAGTCATCCTACCCACAACACCAGCGGCAACACCACAAGCCGCGAATCCTCAACTAGAGGACACCAAGTCGGCACCCATGGCCGAGGAACTTTACCTTGATGAAACCCATAGTACCTCCAAGCAAGCATGACAAGGAGCCGTGAAAGGTCCCATATGTCCCATATATACCCCCATCCTAAAATCTTAAATAGATGAAGATATCTAAATTCAATTCGGCACAAAGAACTTTTATATGAATCTTAACCGCACAACATAATTTTGTTAGGCGGGACCGTGATTGCCAATGGGTTCATAATAGAGTACACTAGCATAAATTATTTTTGTGGTGTAGAGTATCATATGGTCAAACTTAACCGACTATAGTTTCTTACTTGTTTTATTTAATTTTTATGTATATCTTGAGTACGGCAACAGCCAATATCCCAAATTAGGTACAAGCATATTGGTTTTCAAAACACAACATCCAACAAAATGTGGGCGGGATTGGACCAGTGGGCTTGACGCTTCCATACAAAGACAATATAGATTTCTCTATATCTGGACAACGACAAGAGCCAAAGTTTCCAAATTAGGTATAAGCATCTTGCTTATCAATACACTACATCAGAAAATTTGGGCGGGATTGGACAAGTATTTGTGTAAATGTCTGCTATTATCGCAACATGGTGAAGGGTATATAAGATTGGGTATAGCCGAATGTAGCAATCTTACTTGTTATCATTAAAAACCGCGAACAATGTAAACTTATTCGAGCAGGTCTTTTAAATTATGTTTGACTTATAAAAAAAAATTGTTTCATTATTCGGAATAACTCATTTTACCACATGAATTTATAATCTGTGCAGTGCTTGCTTTTTTGGTTCACATTTTATATGTTCACATATTTATAAATTAAATGTTTTCAGAACACATTCGTCTGTGAGTAAATGCTTGAAAGTATTTAACAAATAACAGCTCAGTTCTCCTCATTGTTTGTGTGAAGAGAAAATAAAAGAGTATGTACTAACTCAAAACAAAAATTAACTTCTCATGTTAAACCAAAACTTATTCGGTGAAGACCTCTAGATCATATCTCAGCCATTTGTGAATTTCAATAGCCAACTTTTTCCGACTATATGTAATTTCCTTTTCCACTAGCGGTGAAGGGTGTAATAAAAATTTCAAGTTTTTCCAAGCGGTAACACGAATTTTTATAACTCGCGTAAACGTTAGAAGGTTAATATGGCGACAAAGATAGAAGTTGAAATTAACTTGTGTTTTTTTATCATTTGCTTCTACATATAACAATGAGAATGATTGTGCCATTTGGTTTTGTTTGTGCTCGTGAGCGCAAAGTGTAAATTAATTTTAACGTACGCATTCTGTTCTTAGACTCGATTGCAAACTTCTACTTTACAACTCTATATTAAAACCAATATGTTGCTACGGTATTCAGATATGGGGCACATCCTCGGCTACAAATATCGAAAAAATTCAAAGGCGCCAAAATAAACTTCTTCGAATAATCACAGTCGCTCCCTGGTATGTTAAAAACTCAAACATTCACAAGGATCTCAATGTGCCATTAGTAAAAACAATTAAAACGAAGTATGCAGTAAAATATTTAAAAAGGCTTGAGTCGCACCCAAATACACTAGCTCGAAATATTTTGAATGACAGCGGCCACTCTAGATTAAGGGAAAGAGATACTGCCGGACTCAGCCGACGAGAAGACTGCTAAACTTCTACATATGTGAACAGAAACCGTGATGAGAAAAATTTTCGTCTGTCATTGGCAAGACAAAAATAAAGTATTATTATAAGATTTGATTTATTATTGTAAGAACAATTAAAAGATTTTGTTTGTTGTGCTTAATTCCCTTTTTAAATAATTGATAAAAAATACTGAAATTTATTGTTGGAAGATAAGCTGTTCCTATGCGCATTTCACTAATTCAATTATTATCAATTATTTACAAAGGGAATTAAGCACAACAAACAAAATCTTTTCATAAATAATAGTATTCCCAAAAACAACTTTGATAATGTAAGATCAATATTGAAACATTCTGAGAAGAAAACGTTTAACATTCTGAGAAAAAACCGTTTGGTAATTATAATAATCTAGTTCAGGGGTTTCCATTTCTTTGCACAATTGTGCGCACCACTACTAACACATATTCTTATACTCTTCAATTCAGTCGTCGATGTGACTTCGACAAGTGTGCATGTCTAGCGGATGCTATATTATTTTGTTTCAGCTTACACTCAAAAAATATTGTGCGGTCAAAAATGCTTTTGGTAACATCCAATGCCTTGCGTGCAATTTTTATTTAGAGTTTAAATTTTAAGACTAAAATGTAGAATAATGTAACATTTCATAAGTTTACATGCAAAGCAAAGAACTTTGTAAAATGGTAATTATTTGAGATTTAAAAGCAATTTTTAATATTTCAGATAAAAAATTTCAAAATGTCTAACAGTCCTATGTGGAAGAAGCTGATAGTCACATTTATTATAGGTTTTATTTTACATACGTATATGGATTCGGTTCTTATAATTTTACAACACTTTTTTATTTTTTCTTATGCAATACTAAAAATTATTATTATAAATTATTATCTGATCACTAATTCCACTAACACCGTGGTAATCGTTATAAAACAGATTACCCAGTTTTGGTGTTTAAAAATATTAATGTGTTCTTATAAAAAGAATTAAAACCTCTGCTAATTTTTTTATTGAGTGTGATTATACATTATGCTGTTAAAAAAATTATATATTTATTTGATGATACGTCATTTATAATTTTGTAAATAACTTAAAATTATATAAAAATACATATGTAACGTGAATCCAAATCAACAAAACTTTCAAATTTTCAAATAATGTCTACATTGTTTTGCATTTAAGCTAACGATATGTGTTTTGTTTGTGAAAAAAAATCTTTGATGCCTGTAAAAGGTCCATTTTTCTTTCGTAAAAAAGACGTACCTAAATGCAGAAATTATTAAGAAAAAAAATTGCCACAAGAATTTGTTGGTATTTTGTGCTTGTAAAAATATTTTTGTTTCTGTACCAATCGCGTCGGTAGGTTTTTTTCTTTGAAAACACTTTTTTAAGTAAGTAAAAATATTTAAAAAACAAGTTAAAAAAGTCTTGTTTTCCTACAATTTATGTGTAAACCTATACATATAAAAGCAAATGTGACAGCAGGTAACATTTTTGGGTAAGAAGATGTGTTTTATTGATGTATTAATGAAACTTTATTGTTTAGCACTATTTTTATTGCTTACTTTTTTATGCTACAATTATATGACCGAGTCCAAAGAGTTAACCTTACTAATTTATGGTATTTATTTAACGTAACTTTGACCTGTTACAATGACTATACATTTTTGCAGGCAAACTCAGGTGCGCATTTGGTATTTTGTAAAAAGTTATGATATACTATTAGCTAGAATTAAAATGTATGCACAGATGTTTGAAGTATGAGTAACCCAACAACGTGAATACCCTTTCTATTTTACTTACCACTATGAACCCCCTAACTTTTTACTAAAATAACTTTTTCACGTAATTTATTTTATTTTTGAAAAAATAGACCAGGGAAATCCATTTCTATGCACAATTGTGTATACCACTACTAAAGGTACGTTCAGACTGGTGAAATATTTGAAAGCAAACATCAAATATTTTATTAACGTAGTCTGAACACAAAATATTTTTGAGTATCGAATAAAATAACAGCTGATTTTGAGCAAATAAAAATATTTGCCGGCAAACAAATATTTGTCCAATGTGAACATAGTGTGAACACAAAAAATCAAATATTTTAGTAATTTTTGAGCAAACATTTATTTGATATTACAAAAAAATTGTAAGAGCAAACAACGACAAATAATTTTAGCCATGTTCCGGATAGAAGCAATTTTTCCTGTAAGTTTTTGGATTCTTTACAATTTTAAAGATTTTTTATAATTATTAGACTTTGTATCGTGCCGCTATTAGCAAATGTTTGCCATTCCTTATAGTTTTAGGCACTTTTACTAAATTTTATGGCTTGTTTAAATATTAAAATGGTTCGCGATTTTCGCTATTTCTGCAACATTTTTTTTTGTTTTTCCCCTACATTTGGTTTTTTAACCGATTTAGCAATTTCAAATATATTTTAGGGTTTGTTTCCAAGTTTGCAATTTTTCGCGAATTTTAGCCATGCTCGCGAAGAAGCGATTTTTCACTGTAAATCTTTAGAGCTTTAACGATTTTTAATAATTATAAGGCTTTGCTATCATACCGCTATTATCAAATTTTTGCGAATTTCCGCTAATTTAGCAGTTTTTATCGAATTTTTGCCATTCCTTTTAGTTTTAGGCACTTTTAATAAATTTTATGGCTTGTTTGAAATATCTAAATTTTTCGCGAATTTTCGCTATTTTTGCAAAAATTTTTTTTCCCGACATTTTGTTTTTTAACTGATTTAGAGACTTCAAATATATTTAAGGGTTTATATCCAAGTTTGCAATTTTTCGCAAATTTTAGCCATGTTCCCGTTACCCATTGTCTTCCAGTTTTTTTTATATTTTACATTCTCCTGTTCTAACACTATGAAAGATGCTGCTCCACAGAATAAAAAAAATAAATTAGCTTTTGCGCTCATTTTTACTATTTGTGAAATATATTATTATTTTTGAACACTTTCATTAAATAATTATTTGATGCAAATATTTATTTTAGTCTGAACGCATGGCAAACATGAATTAATTTATTTTATTTAACACTTTTTGCCAACTGTTTCATCAAACAAAAATTGTCAAATGTTTGAGCTTAGTTTGAACATTAAACAAAATATTTTTTTGTTCCACACAGTTTGAAGCAAATATCAGAACAAATATTTTCGTCAAATATTTCATTAGTCTGAACGTACCTCAATACATATTTTTGTTTCAGGTTAACAGAAAAAACTTTAAGATGGCACTTAAAAAATATTGTGCGGTCAAAAACGCTTTTGGTAACATCCAATGCCTTATATGGTATGCAACATTTAAGGAAGGAACGGAATATGTTATTAAACGAGTGATTTGCTTGCAATATTTATTTTTTATGAATTTTTAAAACATAAAAATCTTTAATTTTTTTACAATTGTTTGATAAGATATTTAAAACTGATTAAGAGTCAAAAAGCTTCCGAATGAAAAAAAAGTGCAGTTTTAAAATCAGCGACATTGAATTGGTAAAGAATTGCTACAAATTTTTTATCAACACAAAAAATGTTTAATTTTGTACCTTTGTTTACTAACATTTTATTTCGGCTGTAAATGAATGCATTCTCTCAATTTGTTTACTCTCTGGTACTCACTAATACACAACCAAAAAATTTTTGGAAATCCCTGATCTAGTTTCTATAGCGATATATACATACATACATAACTTTTGTTTCTAAGTGAAATGAAAAGAATGGTTGTAAGGTTTTTGGTTCTGTTTGGTTTTGTTTTTTTTATTTTTATTTTTTTTTTTTTTTTTATTTGGAAAAAAAATATATTGAAAAAAAGACCACAAATTTGTATCCACTCATACAAACAAATCATTTTTTTGGACGAGGCACTGTTATTACACTACAAAAACCAAACAAGAACTAAATCAATTACTTAAAAAATATGTACGTTTTTTTTATTGGTTTTGTACTCAAATGTACGATTGTAACGGTAAATTAAATAATGCAGATGAGTGAAAAGATATTTGCTTTGTTTTCTCTCTTTGTCATTGAAAAGTGTTTGTTTTGGTTTTGCTCATGTACAATACAATTTAAAAATCTTGATTAGTTTTGTACATTTTGCAAACGTTTGCGAAATATTTTGATTGTTTTCATACTTCCCAAGTAACTAAAAAACTACATATATATCACATAAAGTACAAATGCTCTTCGAGCCGTTATTAATTTAATAATATACAATCTTTTTCCTGTATGGCAAAGTTCTATCTCAATATTTAAACTCCCGTACAAAAAACCATACTGGGCCGAAATACGTTTTGGGATCATAATTTCTAAGACCGAACCCAACTATTTATATCGGGTGATTAGTCGTAAGGTTTGATTTATCATGTGAAATAATACACACAAATTTGAAAGTAAACTTAAAATTGTTATTATCGGCTAAAATAACTTTTTATGGCATTTACTGTTTGAAAATGATATCGAGTAGCGTAGGCTTGCCATACTTCTTGGTTTTCCAGGATTTGTACTGGTTTTAAGCAAATTGTCCTGGCTCACTCTCAAATTGTCCTGGTTTTTTGTTGCAGATCAAAGCAGACAAAAATTAAGCCTGGGGTAAACATCGTTCAGCTAATCGATTTCAATAAAATTAATTCAAAGCTTACACTAGATTCAGACCGCGATTTAAAAATCATGTCTTTTTTAATTCCTTTTGAAAGTTGCTTCCAAAAACAATCAATTTTAATGCGCTCCATGTTTTGTATTGTAAAGAGACGTTGCCACATTTAAATAAAAAATAAAATGAAGCAACATAACAAAAATACGAATGGGTGCAAAGAAAAATTTAAAAAGAGACACATAGATCAGAAAACGTGTTTTTTCCTCTACCAAAAATCATGTCTTAAAAAACATGGAAAAAATCACCGTCTGAACGCGTGTTAAATAAATTTTTATTTATTGTTTTTTTATGGAGTTTTGTTCGAACTTGACTGAGGAGAGGTTGCTTTTTTCGTCAATTAAAATAAAATATATTAAAAGAAAGAAAATATTTTTCAATTAAAAAAAGAAAAATTTTAAATTGTCAATTTTAAATAATTTTTTCAATTCCGATGGTACAAGTACACAAGGTAGACTCGTTGGCACAGATGTTTGTCAGCTGTTTACCCCAGTTAAGCCCCAAATGTCAAAAAAATTTCTGGTTTGTTTACATTTATTTATTCATGTTTGTTTACATATAGTTAGTGCCATTTAAAATAAAAACATTTTTTAATGTGGAAAAAACTTTGAATCGTTCAAAAATTTTAATTTAAATTAAAAACATTATAAATTTAAAAAATTTTGTGCAAAAATTTTAATATTAAAAGAATATTAAAGAAGAAAAGTGTCGTCTGAAATTGTGGTAAACCAGATTTGTTCCTAAAATAACACATTTCTAATAAAATATAAATTTTTTTAGACCAATATTCCGGAGTTACAAACCACAAAATAAAACTACGGCAGGTGATGGTTCTGCCCCAAGAACCTTCGGGTGATATAGAAACAGCAGTCGAAAATCAATTGGAGTTATTAAAGCAGCCCATTATTATAGATGAAATTGATATAACAAACTTAGCTCCTCGTAAGTCAGATTGGGACTTAAAAAGAGATGTTTCAAAAAAATTGGAGCGTTTGGAAAGAAGAACTCAAAAAGCCATAGCGGAATTAATAAGAGAAAGACTGAAAAAGAATCAGCAGGGCAATGATATATTTCAGGCAGTTAATGTGGGCACAGCACATGTTGGAGAAACAACAAACAATGTAGATAATTAATTTAAGAAATAAATATATATTTAAAATAATATGTTGAATAAACTAATTAAATCTAAACAATATTATTGTTTTAATCAGGGCTGTGGAGTCGTCCGAAAAAAGTACTAACTCCGACTCCGACTCCAAACGCTGAAATTTTTTAAGTGCGACTCCGACTCACGACTCCGACTCCGACTCCGACTCCTACTCTAACCGTGATGCGAAATGAATGAGACGTAAAATTATTTCTCTTTTGTGTAGAAACATCTTTATTAAACGAATTATGGGAATCCCCGCGTAATGTGCATAAGAAAAACATGAGTGTTATGGTAGGAATTAAAGGCAGGCCGATAAAGATGTTTCTCCACAAAAGAGAAATAATTTTACGTCACAATTTTTCTAATACATACTAGTATTTATGCGCTATAGCAACACTTATTCTGTACAATGTTGAAAATATTTCAGCGTTGATGGTTAAAAAATTCTGACATTAAAATTATTGGCAATTCCTGTCATTAACATTTTTTAGCGTGAGTAAATTATTTAAAAAATCACACATCTTTTTCAACTAGATCAATAACTGAGTATAAGTTTTGCTAATGTAATTTAGACTTTTTCCCGCACGTATAAAAAATATACCTAAATATACTTAAAGGCCGGTATTCACTATCCTACATAATCGTACGATTCATTCACTCGAAAATCTGACGGAATTCTATCCGACATAAAAAAATGTCTGCAAAATCTGCTGTCAATGCCACACTATCCCACAAAAAAGATGCAAACTCAAATGACTCATCAACTTTACAAGAAAATGCAACTCTGATCGCATATAATCTATCATTTTATGAAAATTTTTAAAACATTTCCAAGTCGGACAGACTTGTCAAAAAAATCTGTCACTCAATTCATTTTTAAGCCACACTGTCATACATTATGAGCACACACGATTTTTTTGACATATCGTGCGACTAAATAGTATAGTGAATACCGGCCTTAAATAGTAAAGTACTTGAATCAACTATTTCTCATAAAATAAATTAAAATCTATTTATTCATATTGATCTGCAAAATATTGCATCGCCAATTTCGAAGAATTTTTATATTGGAAAATATTAGAAATTTTTTTAAATTTTTTATGCCGAAAAATTTTGGAGTCGGAGTCGCGCATTTTTTTGGGTACTGCGACTCCGACTCCGACTCCGGTACAAAAACCTCAACTCCGACTCCGACTCCACAGCCCTGGTTTTAATGTTGGCGTCTTATTGATCTGCCTGGATCTTTAGATGGCTTAACATTTTCCTTATCCAATGGTTGCAGTTTCATTTTTAGGGAATTGATTTCTAAAAATTTGTAAAAGTATATTTTTTTTTCTTGGTAGGTACATGTTTAAAAAATTATCTTACGTTCCGAGTATTTTGTTTCTAATGATTTTGCAAATTTTCGCATCGAGTCTAGCTCTTTTGGTATTTTTGTTCTTAATGATTCCACGGTGGCCTTAAGAAACAACAGCTCCTCTTCGCGTTTTTTTAAAATAAAATCTTTTTGTGTTATCGCCTGTTCTTGCTGCAATGCCACTCGGTACGCCATCCTACAGTATTTTTCAATTTATTAAGTTCTTGATTTTGTTTCATAATTATTTGATTAGCTTTGGAAATTTCTTCTGTTGCCATTTCCAAAGCTTGACGTTTAGTATGACAAATTTTTTTTTCTGCCTCCAGTTCTGCAACTAATTCTGCTTTGTTTTTATCATTTTTTTAAGTTTTTCCTTAAAATCAATAATTTCTTAAATAATGCAGGTAAAGATCGTTCTCGAAATTATAGTTTTTTTTATTTTTCTGCACGTTTTGTTCGTTTTTTTCAATTTGTGTTTTGTTTTGTTGAATGCAGTGTTGCTATTTTTTTGACGTGTGGGGTAGAAAATACAAAAACAAATTGAGTGTTGTTTTTGTCTTGTTGTACTTGTTGTAGCAACGAGCTTACCTTGTGTAGTTGTACCATGTCAATTCCAAATTCCTTCATGGATTCCATTCTGCCTATTGCGGAAATTGAGCCGTGTGAAAACTTGCCTCCTTATAAAGGTTCGTCTAAGGATTATTATTTTCTTTAAAAGAAAATAATAATGTTTAATCTCCTTGTGGCACGATCGAGAAGACGTTTAGTGTAAGTGCTAATAAATTCGATCAGTCAATGTGTTCCAATGCCAAGATAATTCCCAACTATTATATTCCGAAAAGAGATCCATCTTTGGATGTTCGTAATTCAGCAAACGATATGAAGAAAATAATGGATTGTTAAGAATCAATTCTATCAATAGCTTCAGGAGAGGCAGATCGGTTTATCCCAGTAGTAGAACGAAAGAGAAAGGTAGATTAACTAAATGTAAATTTGACAAAATACCAAATATTTTACAAAATAATGGTGAAACTTATTCTCGAGACTCAGAATAGTTATTGTATATTAGGAGAAATTGATTTTAAAAAAGATCAATGTAATGTGAAAAGAAATGAGATTTTTGTAGAAAAAGTTACTCCTTTAAAGGAGAAATCCTTTTGCCCACCTATATTCTTATTTAAGAGAACTTAGTTGAACAGCTTAATTCGAAGAATATACATTATAAAATTGTTAATAGAAATAAATTCAGGAGCAAACTTTACGTTAAAGACGCAGCTGTTCATGCGGAGATAATGCAATTATTAAGAGACAAAAAAGGTGAGCCATATTCATATACTCCGACGGAATTCAAACGCATTAGCTTGGTTTTACGTGGGGTATATTACAAGACGGACTTAAATTTGATCAGTTGTAGAAAACGTTTCGAAATTTTTTATAACATTCTTAAAGAGAAATGGGTCTGATACGGGCTTGTTTTTAGTAATTTTATTTCATGGTAAGTCAGCCTCAGAAATTATGGGGGTTAAGTTCATTTTAAATCAGAAGATAACTTGGGAATCTCCAAAGGCTTAATTCCGGTAAATTCAATGTTGGCGTAGTCAGCATTGGGGCCATACATCTCGTAATTGTAATAGACCATATGCGTGTGTCAAGTGTGAATCAGATCATGCTCCAGGAGAATGCAAATTCGTACCTAGTAAAGAAAATTTACCTTTTTGCATAAATTGTAAGCAACATGGCCACTCCTCAAACTTTTGAGATTGCGTGGCCTCCAAGAAATATGTAGAAATAAAAAAAAAAGATTAAGGAATCTGTAAAGGAAAAAAGGCAAAGGGCTTCATCTAATATTCTGAAAGTTCTTGAACATGCAATTGTAACTCATTCAAATGGTTCATTTGCTAGTTTTTTTTTAGGAGAAATTGCCCAGTTATAGTTAATAAAACGAGCGTAAGATCCCCTTTAATAGAAGAATTCGTTAATACTTCGAAAATTATTTGCATCACGGAAACAGGTTCATTGGAAAACAAAGTTGAAATTTATTAAAGAATACAAGTCTTTGTCAAAGGACGGTGCTAAAAAACAGTGTTTGGCATTGTTGGGTGAAGTAAAAAATACCTATGAACCATAATGGATTTCAATTGTTAACATTTAATGTTCGATCCCTCGTAGAAGTAATTCGAAGAAGAGATCTTCTAATACCTTTAAGATACATTATATAAACATAGCTTTTGTCCAGGAACCCCATCTTAGCCAAAGACATAGAGTTATTTTCGATGAGTATTCATTTATAAGAGATGCTAGCTCACAAGGGGTAGCTATAGCCATAAGAAAGTCATTTGAATTTAAAAGGATAATATTTGATTTATGTTTCCCACATATTTTATATGTATTGAATTAAAAATTGATAATGTTATTAAACAAATTTTGCTTGGATCAATTTATATTCCTTCTTCACAATTAAATGTTAGTTTATCCCGTTTAGCTAATATTTCACAGAATTGTGATACATTTTTCATTGGTGGTGACTTCAACGCTCGTCATGATTCTTGGGAAGACAGCATGAATAATGCTAATGGCAATATATTTTTTATTTTTTTGCAACAGAACTCAATGAATTTTGTTCGCATAAACAGCCTTTCTCTAACATTTCCGAATTCTTCTTCATATCTCGACCACTTTCTCTTGATTCCCAATTGTGTAAGCCATTTAAAGCGTAATTTTATGGTGACTAGTCTTCCAACATTTTCTGATAACTTTCCAATAAAACTTTACTTAAAACTTCCATATTTTGAAATAATTTTGAACTCTCCTTCTTTATATACAGCTTTTAAACATACGAATTGGGACAATTTTCGTAATGACGTCCGGGATGATATTATTCTAAACTTTCCATATTGTAACAGAAATCTGATGAACTGTGAAATTGATGAACATATTAACAAATTTTCTTCCATTATCAATGTAAATTCAAATGAAAACTCTGAACAAATAAATTTTGGCAATCGGAAGTTTTTGATCTCTGATAGAATAATAACTTTATTAAGAGTTAAATACGCTTGGAAAAGAGATCTCAGAACAATATATCATCGGTCTTTTCATCGCAATGGACCTGATTATAAATTTTTATCAATCAAATTAAGTTACTTAATATTATAATAAAAAGACAGGTTGAATTGGAATAATCCAAATTGTTTGAGAATAAACTGAGGAATATCAAACCTGGTCCAAGAGCTCATAAGAATATATATAATTTAATTGGATACAAAAAAATTCATCCATACGGGACATTTACATTAATGGAAATCCAATAGAGGACGATTTCCAAAAACTTTATTGACAACAACATTCAAAGCGTAACCTCCAGCGGTTACGAATACCAATATGAATTTAATGAATCATTCTCTGCTTCAAACGATGACAATATAAATGATCTTACGAACTTAGATCAGGTGTCAATTTATATAAAGAATTTAAACAATAAAAAATCATATATTGAAAAAACTTCCATTAAAAGCTTTTCAATTTCTTACTATTTTATTTAATAACTGCTTAAGGCTAGATTACACTATTATACTTTGTATTAATACATGTCAAAAACTCAAGTAATATGACTAAGTGTGATAGTGTGAATGCAATGTGTCACAAGTATTACGAAAAAAGTTTGACATCCCATACGACTTAATCGTTTTTTGAAAAATTTCTAAACTCTAATACTTTCCATTGGAATAGGGTTGCATTTTAACAAAAGCATGTTCATGTGTGATAGTGTGACTACAAACTGTAATGTTACATTAGATTTTTTGACAGTCACAACAAAACTCATTAGATTTCCATCTCATAAAGTATTTGGAATACGTATGAAATGTGTGATAGTGTAAACTAGCCTTTAATTATTATTTATTATTTTCCTATTGTTTGGAAGACGTCAAAAAATTTTCCGATTCGCAAAAAAGGTCACCAGTGAACTGAATAATCTTCGGCCTATTTCCTTACTTTCTAATTTAGGCAAACTTTTTGAAATTATAATCCGCGAGAAAATGGATTTGAATGTTAATTACTATTATATTCCCGATCTGCAGTTTGGGTTTAAGCATGGCCATTCCACGTTGGATGCGTTGCTAAAATTTCAGAACGATGTGGTTGAAAATCTTCGATAATGTTACTGTACTGTTGCAGTTTCGTGAGATATTGAGAAAGCATTTGATCATGCCTATCACAATGGTATTCTTGATAAGATGATACAAATTGGCTTTAGTGCTCCAATAGATCTTCTCAAGTTTATTATAATAATAAATTATCCGATCAAGGCGATGTAAAATGTGGAGTTCCACAGGGTTCTATTTTGGCTGTACATTTGTTCAACATCTTTATGTGTGACTTTCCTCATGTATTGGGTGACTCCACGGGTCTTTTATATGCGGATAACGCCTTACTATCTGCACACGATGAATCTCCGAATGGAGCTTTGTATAAAGTTTCTGAGCACTTCAAGTTGTAAAGGCTTTCTACGATAACTGGGGATTACAAATCAATAAATCAAAGAGAAGCAATTTGCATCCGAAACGCTTCTGGGAAATGTTGAGGTTTTGTAGTACCGGTGAATCTCCGAATAGAGCTTTGTATAAAGTTTCTGAGCACTGCAAGTTGTAAAGGCTTTCTACGATAACTGGGGATTAAAAATCAATACATCAAAGAGTGAAGCAAATTGCATCCGAAACGCTTCTGGGAAGTGCAGAGGTTTTGTACTACCGGAGAACAAGATGCTTCATCTTCAACTTGTAGGAGTAGAAATCCCAATAAGAGACAAATTGAAATACCTTGGTGTTAATTTTGGTAACCTTTTGAAATTTAATAAACATGCCCGTATCGTACTTGGAAAAGCATACCAAATAATGGGAATTTTGTCCAAAATTTTAAAAAATAAATATTTACCAATGAAAACAAAACTTGTTTTGTAAACAACTAGTATTACACCCGTCTTTTTGTATGCTTTTCCAAATTGGTTAAGCATTTCCCCTACTGTATTAAAAGAATTTGAAATTTTCGAAAGTATGGTTTTGAGGTGTTGTATCGGAAAATACTACCAATCTCAAAATAAAAGATTTTCAAATGTCTTTGTTTATTCGAAATCAAAAATTACTCCTGTTGGTTTATATGTTTGTGACTTTATAAAACGATTTGTGCTTAGGGATTAGGACCATGATAATGTTTTTGCTAAGAGAATATATGGCAGTCAAAGACTTTTAATTCGTCTTACGGTAATTACTTATCGGGTATAGGTTACATTAATGAGCATCCTCCATCTTTTGATTTAAACACTTCACTTTGTTGTAAATTTAATGAAAGGACTATTCCTTATATTAGATTTAAGTTTAGTTTTAAGTTATTTTTAAAGATTATTTTGGTGTAAATATAAAAACTTTCTCCAAATATGGAAGCTCCGGGAGCAAGAGCGTGTATTAATTTCTATAACTGATCTAATCATTTAATTATTTTCTTTTTTGTAACAAGCTTGTAGCTAAATCCCTTTTTTTGTAAATTGAGATATAGCATAATAGTCTTAAGTTTTTTCCTTTTAATATAATAATAATTTTAAGTTTGTTTTCAAAAAAGAATTATAAAAAAAGTCTAAATAAAATTACAACTTTAAACTTATTGTTTTTTTTTTTTTTTATTTATCTTAAGAGTTTGTATCTACCAGGCAAAAACTTTACTTACCTGGTAAGTTAGCAAGTAATATTGGAGACATAAGGACACTACTTATTTTTCGGCTGAATAACTACTTATTTTTGTTCGAGGTGTCCACAGAATTCAGTAGTTACAATATACTAACTAGAAGTCACAAAATATCTAGTTATTATTTAACTACCAGTGAGTTGATTTGTAAGTACTTACAATATACTTACTAGAAGCTAAAAAATAACTAGTTTTTATTTAATTGGCGGTAGTTAGTAGACCTTATAAGTAGTTATGTAGCTAGTTACCAGTAAGTAAATATTCAGTATTGAAAACAAGACAACTTATAAGTAGTTATTTAGCTGATTATTAGTAAGCAAATATTCATAACTGAAAATAATAGTAGTAAAAAGTACTTACTGAGGTCATTACTAGCAAGTACTTATAGAGGTTTTCAGAATAATGATATTTGTAATGATAACTACTTACCAGGTAAAGTATGAAATATCTACGACCTATTACCAAAATTAAAAACGTTTTTCCTGGGTATTGTTTAATTGCTGGACTTTTATCTGAAATATACAGAAATTCACGGATAAATGTCTTTATGAAAAAAGCCAAACGCCTTTAAAAATATCTCGGTTAAATGCGGTACTTACGCATTTAACAGAATTCTATCTTGATTGCGTTCACAATGCAATTACTGAAAATGTAGTTTAAATGCTTCTATCGCTCATTTGCTGCAACAACGTCATAAGTCAATTATCGCAACTTTTGACTTAATATCAGTAATGCATAGTCAATTTTTTATATGCAATCTGAAGTTTTATGATGTAATTATTTCATGTGAAGATTTGGTAAACTAAACTCTTTAGAGAAGCATAAATTTTTTCCCACTATGTTGAGTGTAAATTTTAAAATTTTAGTTTTTTCCGTAAATCTAATATTTTTGTGTTATGACGATGTTGCAGCAAATGAGCGATATATACAACTTAGTAAGTGAAAAGAAACAGCAATAAACAACGCAGTTGCGTCAATATATAAGAGAAACCCGTTTTATTCAATCCAATTTATTATTAAAATGGTTTGACTAAAAATAATACCAGAAAATTGTTTACTTATTCACAAAGTACTCTAAAGTGATAAGTATTAATGTACTATTTTAATAAAAATAGCACTGTTGTGAACAGCCTGTTACAATATGATACGATAAATTAGTGTAATCATTAATATTAAATGACAAAATAGCACATTAAAAATATATAGGTAACAAGTTTCTATTGTCATATCTAGGGCACGCTAGATATATGAAAAATTAAACAACATTTTTAAGACAGTCATAGAATTGTAGCAAATACAACCAATATGACATAATAGAACACTTTGTGAATTGCCTAATTATTTTAAAACACAAAGAAAAATAAAACCCTTTAAAGTTACAAATAAAACCAAAAATGTAGATATTCGTTCGTGCAATTAACCGTGGAATTTTTTTTTTATGAAATATATAACCCATTTATGAGTGTAACGCAGTTCAGCGGGATGCAGTTAAAAGAAAAATTTGTACACAAATTAAATGGATCAAGGAAAATCTTTCATTTTAGTATTATTTAAGCGTGAAACTTACTTAAGCGTGATGCACTGTATTATTATAAGTGTCCTGGTCGACGGGCTTAGACTTCTGGCAGCCCTAGCTACTTTACATATCCCCAGATAACATAGTCCGTCGGTGTGACAAATTTGTCGTAGCAAAACATGAAACTATGTGCTCATCAAAATGATTTCTCATCAAGGTCATTGTTTCACGCGCTGTATCGCATGTAGCGCCGTCTGGTTGAATCCAGAGCTAACCGAGACCATGCGCTTTCCGTTAACATGGTGCGATAATGGTTACAATTGATGTTAACATTCTGTGTTACAGTCTTCGCAACAGCTGCTATATTCACTTCACTTCGTGCTGGATGTGGTCTAACCGGTCGACTATTATCCACTAATGTAAACTGGAACTCAAATTTGCGAATGGTGTTGGCAATAGTGGTTTCAGTAGGTCGATAAAGCGCCCCGTAAGTTCCTCGAATCACACGAAAAACATTTTTCACAGAACGCTGATTTTCGTAATACAGCTTCACAATTTGAAGACAATGTTGTGGTGTGAGTCTTTCCATGATCACTTGTCAAACTATATTCAACAAAAATGGCAAAGCAGTTTGATATGAATCCGGCGTGATCTGTAAAAAAGCATATGAAAATCAATCACGGCTTTTGGAGTTAAGAGCCTTTATATTGGGGATATAGAAATTGGGGTACCTGATTTCATTTTTTTAAAAAAAAATAATAAAATTAAAAATATATAAATTATTATTTATATTTGCAAATTGCTGTTTGCGCCAAAAACACATAAGTGAAAAATGTTGCTACAAATACTTGTAAGTAACATAAGAGTCGCAAAGCCATGTTTTGTAATATTTTGTTTAAAAAGTTGTGGTTTTTTTTTTTTTGGTTTTCTGAAAAACAAGTTCTTGGCGCTAACGTGGTTTAAGAAGAAACGCGGTAATGTGTAGTACATATGTTGCAAGATACTTCGTACGATACTACACAAACTGATTAGTAGGATTTTATGTAAAGTACTATAAACTAGAGTTACCCTAATATAAAAATTTGTTTCTAAATAATTGTTCATATAAACGCACATACCCACTTACAGACTAATGTACATATGCATATGTTCACATAAATAGTTATTTTCATCAATTTCAAATATAAAATATTGCACGTCCAGATAAGTCTTTTACGCACTTTGTACTAAAAGAGTTTTTGTGTTAATAAACATTAACACCTTCCCTGTATTGTGCAACAAGACACAGTGGTCGCAATGACTGCTTTAATTGTATCAAAAAGGGTTCTTAATAAGGTGACCGATTCTTGGTTTTCTTTTTCAAAATCGGGGTTAAAAATTTTTTATTTAAAAAACTGGCTTAAAACTTTTCTCTTTTACTAAAAGAGAACATCTGGTCTACTGAATAAGTGCTTATGTCAACTTAAGCTAAGGAAGAGCTTTTTTTTAAACCTCCTTATTGAAAAGTTTAAATTAGTATGTTCGATTTAAGGAAGTAATACCAAAATCTCTTTCTGATTATCTTCTTTCAATATTGTTAAAATGCCATTTGGAATAAGAACTTAACTAACGATTTGAGACATTCAAATTGTATTTACCTCCTTATTTATTGACATGCTCATAAATATGTGTATATGTATTTAAGAACTTAGTCTATTCACAAATTGTTTTTACAAAATTTTTCCATTCATCTTTCTCACTAAAATTCTTAGTTCGTTAAACGATTTGGTCGTCTCTCTCTGTACCGTTCTTCTCCATGTGGCCCTAGGGCGTCCTATGCTTCTTGATCCTTGCGGATTCCATTCGTATACAGCGTGGAAAATTACAGCAGACGGCTTTCTTTAAGTTTGCCCAATCTACCCGTATATTCGTTCCAATATCTCCTTTCCGGTCAATATTTGTTGTGTTATATTCCATAGATGTTCGTTATATATAATACGGGGCCAACAGATTCTGAGGATGCGGCGTACACAACTATTTATAAATGTTTGAATTTTTGCTGTTATTGCGTAGATCAGCAATGACCTTACACAGGCATTTAATATATTAATTTTTGTTTTCTAAACAACGTTTCTGGCTTTCCAAATGTGATTCAATATCGCAATAGATACACGAGCTTTGCGTATCCTATTTTCGACATCCCTAACAATGAAATATTTCTATTCTATTTGTATTATATTTTTAAAGCAAACATTTATTTGTTTTATTAATTTTTCCGTAAATCACGGAAATACATCTAAAAGTCAATACATTAAAATATTGTAATAAAGTTGGTCTCATTTAGTTTAATAAGACTAGAATTTACACTACAAAATTTTACATCCAAATCCAATATAAATTTACGCGGGAAATAACTTTAATACAATTATAATGAAATTTGAGTTTTATATGACTAGAAATAACGTTTAGTTTTGTGATGATCGGGCAATAATTTACGGTAGATCGTATAGATAAGTCCACTCTTTAATGTTAAGTTCTTGTCAATTTAATTATAATATGACTGGAAAAAACATAAAATTTTGTGAAAAGCGGCCCATAATTGACCACATCGTTACCTTCAGTGGTAAAAGAGCTAAGTCCAATTTAACAAGTTTTACAAGAGGGAGAAAAAAATCCTAAAATGTTAAGTTCTTAATAAATTTTCTGGTGGGGGTTTTTTTTGGCATGCAAGACATGGTAAACCAAAAACGAGTAAGAAAGTATTGTCGGTCAAGCCCGATGGTACTCTACACCACAGTAAGTTAAAATAAGTTTTGCGAGTGTACCCTATTTGAGAACCACGGGCAATTATCTAACTGCCTGAACAAAATTATGATATGAGTTTAAGATTCATGTAACAGTTCTTTGTGCAGAAAATTATTTAGATATCTTCATCTATATACGATTTAAGGATGGATATTTATATGGGACCTATGGTTAATCTTGGACCTACCTGAAGAACATTTTGTCATGACATAGTAGCTTTCGTTAAAGTTATTTTCGCCAATTTTTATGTTAATAGCAACACATATAAGTTATGGCATTAAAAGCTTTTTTTAGTATTTGTATGGGAGCCATGATCAAATATGGATCGATTGCAGTTAAATTTGGTAAACTGATTTTATTTGCAATAAAATAAGTTTGAACCAAGGTTAATTTAAATTCCAAAATAATAAGATGGTTTATGGGGACAGAGACCGTATGCTGGAAAGAAGATTGTATGGGTAAAATGTGAAATTATGGACCCAAATTATGCCAGTTAGAAGCTATGTAACAAATTTCATCCAATTATCTCCAAAGACTGCACTTTGCGCACAATCTCAACATGAGCAGCCAGCCAACCAATCAGCCAGACGAACATCGTAAGATCGACTCAGAAAGTGGGTCTAGGACCAATATTTTAAGGTGTTACAAGAAACAGTACAACTGCTTAATACCCTCTCCACTATTGTGGTATTGGTATAAAAACGAAAAGGTTGCTGCCATTGTTAACGAAGCTTCGGTTACTTTTGAAAATATATTTTTGTTCTAATAAAGTCATCAGTTCTCTTCGGTTATAGCTTTTTTAAGTTTTATTCCTAAATACTCCTGACGACACTGACCGGAAACTTAAGTTTTTATTCCAAATTATATTGGCATTGAAAAAATAAGCAAAAAGTCATGTTGCTATAACTTCCTACAAAATTGTAAAGAATAATTAACACTTTGTCCGTGGGTACTTTCAATCATTGAGATTACAAAGTTCGAATTTTGCTTAACCAGGACGAATATTTTTAATAAATTGAACATTCGCAAAAAATGTTTAAATATTAAAATAATTTTTAAAAATTTTAAAAAATTAATGCTCAAAATAGGTGATTTCATATGGTGGTATTATTTTTGCGTGCTGCTTGACATATGACATTATAGTCTACACGGACATTAATTTGTTTGTGCTTCATGGCCCTTTCTATAACAGAATAGACGATGTCAACTTAAAATTGCGTACAGCCAATTTCAAAAATATTTTGCTTAATACTTACTTTATGTTGGACTGATACATTTAGCAAAGTATTGCTCAAGAAGGGTTATTTCTGAAAAGTTTTTGTTTCGATGATGTTAGCCCATATGCTTGCGAATTCGTCAGCACTTTATTAATTAAAAAAAGTAAATCAAACACAAAAACTATAAGATATATATGAAAAGGTGTGCAACCAACACGTGTTAATATTATGTTATGTCTTAAACATTATTGGACTAAGCACTTTTACGTGCTATTGCAAAACAACAAACGAAACCTATAAAAAAACTAAATTTTCAAAAAAATTTGGACTTAGCTCATTTAGCACTGAAGGCAACGATATCTTCTAAATAACACTTACGGTTCAAAAACCGCAACGAATTATAAAACTGTGATGTCCAATATGTCTATCATTATCCACTTATGATGGTATCCAAAATTCGGAAAGTATAATTTTGCCTTGACTAATTAAAAAACAATCTCGCAATTCTTGTTCTTAAACTAACATTAACCAAACTTATATCCGGAGTCCATTTGTAACCTATTTTGGTAAAATTAGAATAAGCTTTATTTTCTAAAAAGTGAGGGGGGTATTTCCCTTTCAAAGGTAACAGAAATTTGTGTATACCTGGAGAACGGGCTTAGGAAATGTTTTCAAAATTAAAAAAAAAAAAAAATTGGTGATCAATCAAAAAGTGAGCTGGATTGGAGAAGTGGGCGTTGCAGTTTCCATTTAAATGAAATAAAGATTTCTATATATTTGGAGAACGGTCCCAGTAAAAGTATCCAAATTTGGAACAAATACACAAGATCTGTCATGATAGACTGTCTTGAAGAAGTGGTAATGGCACCTCCTATACAAAGTTAATTAAAAATGATATATAACTGGAGAACGGTTTCAGTAAAAGTTGTTTTAAACGGTTAAAAAACTCGAACCCATCACTCCAGTTCTAAAACATAAAACGTTAACTGCTTGACCGACCACAACTGAAATAAAAAAGGTCATATATTTTTAACCGCGATAATAGTGTCATATATATTTTTGACAGAATACCCATATCCGAAAAACATTGTTTGCCTTGCTACGTTAATCACTGTGCAAAGAGCTTAAAGTAAGATTTGCTCTTGTTCTGGCCTCCGACGTTGTCTTCTTGTCGTTCGGAAAATATATGTATGTATGTGTTATATATTGTACGGCGTAAAAATGCGCCTGAAACTGCCTGCTGATACGATGGTCATCTATATAGTTAAACGGCAGACCAGCGTCAAGCGGCAGCCATGGCTTTGACACCAACAATGTTGACTTTTAAAATATTTCAAAATGAAATTTGCTTTATGAACCGTAAAGAAAAACAGTCGAAATCTACAAGCGGCACTTTGCAGTTTTCCAAGCCACACTACTTGAACGTATTTGTTCAAGTAAATATGTGTGAATGCATAAGTCTGATGATATACAGCCCAAACACGCCAGTGTCCCCATAATTTAAATAACACTGGAATCATCTAAACCATTCAAAAGCTTAAGGTTAAGCAGGCAAACATTTTGATTTATCGAGCGAGTAATGTAATATGTTGTCAGTATCTAAAAAACCTTTTCATTATTCTGAGTTATTTTTTCTTTTCTTTTTTATTTTGAATTGGATTATTCTTTCTTCCTTGTGTTTTTTTTTTTTTTTTTTTTTTTTTTTTTTTTTTTTTTTTGTATAAAAATATTATTGTCATTATTTTGTACTTTACGCAGATGTTCTTAAGTGCATGTTAGTAGAATGTGTTGCGAATGGATACGAATTTTGAAGGTTTATACTGATAATGGGAATCCTCTAAGCAGAGGCTAAATTATAAAATTTTTCATGCATCTAAATGGCAATATCATTTAGATGAATTATTTGAACCAGATCGTTTTTTCAAAGCAAACAAATTCAAAAGGATTATTCGCGCATTAAAATTTTAAGCAAATTTTTTAACTAATTACTTTTCATCTCCGTTTCTAAAAACAAAAACAGATATTATGTCCGTAAATTTAAATCGTAGCCACTTGAACTAACACGTGGTCAGCATAAAAAGTGCAAATAAACATAATTTTTTTTTTTGCAAATATGTAGGGTATATATATGGGTGCAGTAGTGCACAAGCTGTTCATCTTTACCAATCGTCTTTTATGTCGCAAGATATTTGTGTAGTGGCAATTCGATTTGGCTAAAGTGTTGTGTCCTGCTGAGCATCGGTTAAATGTGTGTTTGAAGGTGAAAACTGCTACTATAAATTGTGCTATTAAAAGGGATTTTGCATTGCGAACGATTGATAAATCATTAAAATCTTAATAAAAAAACGCACTGATCATAGTTTTGCTATAAAGTATGTACATATACATAAGTATTTTATAAAGGAAAAAATGTGAAATATATGTATATAAAGGTAAGCACAATAGAAAATAAAAGTATATATATATTCTGGCTGTCCGTCTGTTAAAAACACGCTCTTTTTCGAAAAACGCAAAAGGTCTCAAATTGCTTGTAGTTATCCTAAGCAGTTTGGGATAGAAATCCAGCAACATCGGATCAGAAGGATCAGAACTAATATATGTAGGTCTAATCCGCAATCAATTTTAATGCTGACGTTCGTTTTTATGAAGCTTAGTTAATAATATAAAAATGTATGTATCATTATCATATAGACCCCACTCCTGTCGGTGGAGGGTATCAAAGATTCGGCACAGCCGAATATAGCAATCTAACTTGTTTTAATTTTGTTTTCCTTGATCTTGTTTCGATCTTTTTTTTACTGCATTAAAAGCTGTATTTTTTCATCCGGGTTTTTGATTTTTTTTAAGTTTTTTTATTTCATTTAAATATTTTAGAGTCTTTCACTAGTAAAAATTAATTAACTTCTTATTTGATAAAATTATTTGAATTATTCGAGTAATTCTAAGAATTTAAACCCCTATTCTATTATTCGAGCAATTTTAAAATTCAAGAGTCGATTAATTCCTTACATAAACAAAACCAAAAGTCAAATAATTGGATACTCTAGTAATATGCCAAAAACCGCGACGAGTACCAATACTGTAATGTAGGGCTTCCAATCGGGACTGGTTTACTAAATCCCGGGATTCGGGATTGAAAAAAATATTTCGGTATCCCGGGATTTTTGAGATATTTTTAATCCCGGGATTCACGGAATTTTTTTAAATTTTTTTCGGGATTTTTGTTATTTTACCCAATATATAAAACCGTTTGAAAAACAGCTTAATTTTCCAGTAAAAATACATATTTCAAAAAAAAATTATTTTATTTTTATCCATATTTGATTATTGGTGAAAAAATTACACCATTTCCAATTGTATTTTCAAATTTTCCAAATGAATTTAAAAATTTACAAAAAATATATTTTTAAGTTTTCTAAATGTAATTGAAATTGTCCAAATAATATTTAAAATTTTCAAATACAATTTAAAATTTTCCATATGTATCTTTAAATTGTCCATATGTATTTCAAAATTATAATAATGTGTTTGAAAATTTTCTTAATGCATTTTAAAATTGTCCAAATGTATTTTATAAATATAATTGGGTAATTTCAACAAAAAAAAAAATTGGAAAATTTTAAAATTCAATTGGGCAAATTTTAAAATACATTTGGATAATTTTAAAATACATACAGTCAGTCAATAAAGTTTAGCACAACATGTCTCAAAAGATATCTGTCAATAACTTAACATCCGCTTAACTTAAAAAATTTTTTTGATATCTTTTATACATTGATCGTTCTATTGTTTTTAATATTGTATCATTTGTTTCACACAACGCTTTGAAAACTAAAGGACATAAAAATCCACATAAGAAAGTGTAAGCACATACTGTGCTTGAACTTTTTTTATGTGGATTTTGCTTTTATAACGGTAATTTTTCAGTTTGTTGTGTGTTTATTCGTTTTTCTGTAGAAATTAATTACACAGTAGCCGAGTTTAAGATGTAAAAATTATTCTCGATGTTGTATTTTTGGCGAAAACAGCAAAATAAGCAAACCGGTCAGAAATTTCCATAGACGTCCACAAAATCTTCACGCGCAAGACTAATCTTATTGCGAAATAAGTATCATTGTACAGAGGCAATATACTAGTGTCAGAAACATTGTAAAATATCTAAGCAGGTGTAAAGGTAATGGACCGATCTGTTTTGAAAGTCATGCTTATCTAAACTTTATTGATTGACTGTATGAACGATTTTAAAATACATTTAAAATTTCTTTAGATACATTCGAAAATTTTTTAAAACATTTTAAAACTTTGAAAACTCAATTGGAAATTATGTATTTCAAACTTTTAAAAGGCGTGTACTTAATACTAAGTTCAAGTAGTTTCTTAAGAATGTTAAAGCATACATTGTTGTATCTGCTAAAGACGAAGGAATTTTATTGTTAAGATACGATGCAGTTGAAAAACATCTTTCGCACTCAACACTCGTTCATAGAATTGTCTGTAAATATAAAAAATTTAAATTTAAATACGCGTACAAAAAAATATTTGTACAAGTTATTAAAAAAAAAATAAAAAATAATAAAAAATATAAAAAAAATCGGGATCCCGAAAAGGGACTAAAAATTAGTAAACCCGGTAATCGGGATTCGCCTAATTCCGAAAATGCCGGGATTTCGCGATTGGAATCCCTACTGTAATGTGCCTTTTTTATAAAATAACTCAGTTCACTGTTCGTTTAAGTTTCAATATAAGAAAAATACTTTCCTGTTAACATTTGAACATGATCCTTTTAACTTTTACATATGAAGCGTGATCCATTTCGAGGTCCCATACTTTTTTAAGGAAAAAAAACACAGAATGGGGTATGTTTATTATCATTTGAAAGAACATTCTTTGGCATTTATTTTTTGAAGATTATGTCTATCAAATGTTGGCCGTAGATGGTCCATCCGTTGAGTCCAATTTTCGATGACTCGTTCGAGCATTTCGATTGGAAACTGGAGAATGGCACGCGTGATGTTTTCCTCTAAGGCCTGAATCGAAGCGGGTTTGTCCGCATAAACTTTAGACTTTACATATCCCCACAGAAAAAGTCCAACGGTGTGATATCACACGATCTTGGTGGCCAATTGGCCAGCCCAAAGCGTGAAATTATGTGCTCATCGAAGTGTTCTCTCAATAAATCCATTGATTGATGCGATGTGTGGGAAGTGGCGCCGTCTTGCTGAAACCAAATGTCGCCGAGATCACGAGCTTCAATTTAAGGCATCAAATAGTCGGTTATCATGGCACGATAACGGTCGCCATTGACGGTTACGGTTGCACCGGCATCTTTTTTAAAGAAATATGAACCGATGATTCCACCGGCCCACAAACCACACCAACCCGTTGTTTTTTCTGGATGAAGTGGCAGCTCTTGAAACTCTTGAGGTTGCTCTTCGTCCCAAATGCGGCAATTATGTTTGTTTGCATACCCATTGAGCCAGAAATGGGCCTCATCGCTGAACAAAATTTGCCTCGTAAACGTCGGATATTCTTCAATTTAAGATCTCGGCGTAAAATGCGCCAAGTCGTTAAATACGTCAGTCCGAGTTGCTGCGAACGCTGACTCGACTCTCCACGGTCTTCGTTAACACTCTCAGCTACGGCCGCTATATTTTCTTCACAGCATGCTGGACGTTGTCTATTTGGTCGAATATTATCCAAAAATTAATGCTGTGTCTCAAACTGGGTGATGGTGCTGCGAATAGTACGCTCCATGGGCCGATTATATTGACCATAACTTGAGCGAAGTGCACGAAACACATTAATCACAGAACGTGAATTTTCGTAATAAAGTTGAACGATTTGTAAACGTTGTTCAGGCGTAAGTCTTTCCATTATGAAATGCCAAACAATACTAAACAAAAATAACATGACAGCATGACACGACTCACACGTTATCTGTCAAAAAAAGGCTATTGAAAAAAGTATCTCTACTTGAATCACCCATTAAAATAGTTTGCCCTCTTCGCAATTTATTTTTGTTTTGTTGTGAAGAGGGTATACTTAATTTGTCATTCCATGTGAAACCTTTTTAATATTCATCTAAGACCCCATAAAGTATATATATTTAGAGTCCTTGAGTAATTCTAAGTCTATTTAGCTATGCACGCCTGTCTGTCCGTCTGTTGAAAACGCGTTTATTTTGAAAAACTCAAAAGTAAAGAACAAACTTGGTGTCAAATTGCTTGTAGTTATCCTAAAAATCTTAATAATTTATCATGGGTCCCATATAATGCCTACTCTCGGAAAATAGTTAAGGACCCCTAAGTAGCAAATAATACTACTGTAATTAAGTTGGTATGTTAAACAGTTTAATAGCACTCAAAATCACACTGATAAATGTCATGAAGATTGTCACAATTTACCACAGGCATGGTCTATGGTAAATTGTGTTTTTATCAAAATAAAAATTGGGAGTTTAGCACATCATTAGTAAATAAATTAATAATACATTTTGTATTCCCGAAAATAACTTTTGATATTTTTAACATTTTTATACTTTTATTACATTTGAACATAATAATTTTTTCCTTTTTTATAGCATAGACAGACGACAGCGTTAATTTGCATTACTAGTATTAATTCAAATTAACTTGTGTATTATCCCCATCCCAATGTGTATTTGATTTGAATAAATGCACAAAATCAGACTGAATTTATACTGAATTTAGCTATTTCAATATGGCAACATAGTCGACAATCAATTAGCTGTTTTCAAATTTAGCTATTTCAATATGGCAACATATTCGACAATCAGTTAGCTGTTGTCAAATTGTTTACAATTGTAAAATTAAAATGGATCCAAAGTCGGCAAATGTAAGTTATTTTAATTGTTTTTAACAAAAAAAAAGAAATATAAAAATCGAAACTCGTATTTTTTTTGTTTTTAGATTTACAAGGGAAAGAAGCGAAGCGTGTGGTGCGATAGGGATGCACATGTTCTGCTAGAACTGTGGGCGGAACGTGCCACCTATTTGCGGCGTGCAAAAAGAAACGGGCACATTTACAAAGATATTTCAGTGCAAATGAACAACAAATTTAGTCCAGAAGAAGTGCACGTCAAGATAAGAAATTTCACGCAAAAGTATAGGTATTTTTTTTATCTTACAACAACTTCTTTGACACAAAATAACTATTTAAATTTGTAGAGAGGAGAAAAAAGAAATCTGACCTTCTGGTGGGAGCCCATCCAATTGGAAATTTTACAATGCTGTGCACCGGATAATTGGGAGCAATGCAGAAATTGTGGAGTCGTTTTCATTTGTAAGAATAAACATTTTATATATTTGAAAATAGTTTAATTTTAACAAAAATTTAATTAAATTAGGTAAATACACCAGATGCAAGCTGTCAGCCATCTCTGGAGTCACAGCCATTACCATCGCCGGAGTCACAGCCATTGCCATCGCCGGAGTCACAGCCATTGCCATCACCAGTGATCATTTCGTCGCCTCCTTCACCACTGTCTCCTCGTGACACCACGTTATCATCAGCTGCCGCAGCTTCGTCTTCCTCTGGAAAAAAGAGAAACCATTTAGGTGAAGTGGTAAAAATTATGAAGGAGCAAAATGCAATGCTAAAAAGTGTGGTGGAAGACAGCCAATTACTATCCAACGAAATCGTTAGTGCTATTCGGGAACAAAATGAAACTGCCAAAGAGTTTGTAACATTAATGAAAACCTTAATAGATAAGATCTAAAAAAATTTGTATGTACGCATAATAAATACATATGTATATAAATATATCGTTACCTAAAACGCAAATGGCACTATCTATTATTTTGAAAATTTTACAGGAGATGCAAAAGAAAAACTATTTAAAATAATAAATTGCCACAAACTTTTTAGAATTTATTTTTCTTCTATTTTGTGGGTAAAACCTACTAGTTGTGTTGACATTTGACAGTGCTGCATGGTATGCAAACTATCACAGTTTATCATATGCTAATAAAATCGTTTATTTTAGTCTAGAGGTAAAAACATATTTTGTGATGCAATACATCAGAATCAATGAAAAAATTCAATTGTTAATTTTTGATTAGTAAGGCGGTTTTTCATTTTAGGTAACGATATATTTTGTTACAGAGAAATCGTGTATGGCATGAAGCATAATGATTGTGTTTGTACTTACTAAAATTCAAAGCTATTGCATTTCTAATAGCCGATGCTGTCACGTCATTTTCGCCAACTCTTGTTGAGTGGCTGGGCTGGTTTCGGGTAGTTAAGTCTTTTGCAAGATCTTCCATCCATGCGAACGCAACTTCATCGCTTTCCATTTTCAAAAAGTTGTGCAAAATGCAACATGTTTTTATTATAATGTTAACATTTTTTGGTTCTACTTGTAAGCCCCTACCAATTCTTCGAAATCTAGCTTTAAGTTGGCCAAATGCATTTTCGATTACACGATGACATCTGGACAGTCGGTAGTTGAAGGTTTTTTCTATATCTGGCTGATTTACTGAATATGGAAATGGCTTCATCATATACCGCGATAAGCGAAAAGCAGAATCGCCAATAAGCAACAAAGGCACATTGATGTCGCCAATAATTTTGCTATTTTGTGTAAAAATTTCAGCGCTTTCATGAAATCTTTTTAAAGAACTTTTTTCAAAAATGTACGAGTCATTGTTTTTTCCACTTGATCCAATGTTTATATATGTGAATTTTGATCTGCCAAAGAATGAAAGCACATATGCAAAACTTTCAATAACATTAATATAAAAATTTACCTGCAATCACAACTTGCTAATAAAACCACTGAATACCAGCCTTTATAATTGTGATAGTCTACTGCATCCTCTCTTTTTGGCTGAATTTCTATATGACATCCATCTACAGCACCAAAGCATTGCGGAAACCCGAGGTTTTCGAACCCATCAACAATGCGTTTAATTTCTTGGGGATGTGGAGGATACGTATTAATATAGTGAGCTAGATTATTACATATCGCGTGGCAAAAATCTATAACAATTTCACCAACGGTACTGCGTCCCACACCAAATAAACTACCAACAGTCCTATATTCAGCTGACGACCCCAATGAGAACAATGCTATTGCCACTCTCTTATCGAGTGGAATACAAAGCCTCATATTGGTGTCCAACCTTTTCATAGATTTAACTTTTTCACACAGTTTTTGGAAAGCCTTCCTGGTGAGGCGAAAGTTTTCCTTAAATCTGTTATCGTCCATCGAAAGCACGTCATACTCCCAAAAAGTACTCTTGCGGTCCTTTAAAATGGCCATTTATGAATTATATTCGCCATAAAATGATGATTTTAAACTTACAAATTTCCAACATTGCCTTTGTCTTATCTCAGAGTGTCTTTCTGCGATTCCAAGTTGTAGAAACATGTTTTGATTTATGGTTGCTAGGGCACGTACAACTTTAACATTATGGAGCAGTTTCAGCAAAAGTAATTTCAGCTTTCTTTCTAATAAATAATGATTTTTTACCAACAGCATAGCTGCTAATCGAACTTTCTGCCTTCTATCCATATGCCAAAAAACAATTTCTTAAAAATAAACAGCTGTTTACTAAATGCAAAAACTGTCGTCTGTCAGAGTAAAATTTTAATTCACATTAGTTACCTTTTAATGCAAATTAACGCTGTCGTCTGTCAATGCTATTAGCTTAATTTTTTTTTATTTTAGCTTAAATTTATTAGTAATTGCTATTTTAAGGTAGTATGTGTAAAAGGGTGTTCTGATAATTACCAAAAGACCTAACGTTTTTATTTGACGTGGTGAAATTAACCGGTGCACAGTGGCGCCATTTGAGTTTTTTCGTTGCAAAAATCATATCTTTTGAACCGAATAAGATAATTGAACAGTGTAAACAGCATATGATAGATAACTGTTCAGCCTATGAAATGAGCGTTTGGAAAGGGTGCTACGCTTTGTAGGGGCCTACTTATGGGTTATCAAAGTTAAAATTAGTAGAAAAATCAATTTTATGGTAACTAAAAAAAATTTTTTTTACATTTTTAGATTGTTTTTATTTTTTTTCTTAAGGGTTTTATGTTTTAAATTATTACCCAACAAATTAAAAAAAAAATTATTTTTTTTTTAAATTTATTTTTTCAATTTTCTGTAAAATATTCATCACAATTCGTAAGAGAAGGTATATCTAAAAGACTAACCATTTCTAAACTATAATTATTTTGTAACTCTATTCGTGACTTCACATGCCGCAGGGAAGAAATAAGTGGATCGGAAGATGCTGCCAACATGTTGAAGAGGTCCTTATTTTGCCTTACCCTTGATGCTTTGAATGTGTTCTGCAATCTATATTTTTTATAAAATTTGTTAAGAGACTCCTGTGCTTCTTCAGAAAGCTCTCCAATTGGCAAAGACTGGTACTCAATTTTCACGATTTGATTGTCAATTCCAATGATTCTAGTTACTGCCTCATCATTTTCAAAAAATCTCCTAGAAGCGTTTCCATCGTTTGAGTTACCGTATCCGTGCTTGGGACAGTCTACTTTTAGTCCAACGTGTTTAAAAAAAGCATCCTGTATTTGCTTCTTTCTGATCTTTTCCTTATCCTTTATTGATGTATTTTCATCGAAGTTTTCCTCCTCTTGTGGTAGGGTATATGCCAGTTTTAGCAAGAATTCCATACACCTTATCCTTGCGTGCAATGGTGACATTCCATATTCGTAATTCTCCTCATTTGTAGAATCGTTTAAATTACCAAAGTTCTTCTGACAAATAATAATATAAAATCGATAAAAAAAATATAAAAATAAAACGAAAAAAGGGGTTTAAATAGGTTTTTGCTAAATTTTTACCTCCAATATAATTCTGTCTATATATATGTTTATGATAACTAATTGAAATATATTATAATTAAGCAGAAAAAGATACTAATCTTAAACTCTTTACAACTAATTATATAAAATTGAGATGTCACATATTATATATGAAATAAATTGAATTGAAAAAAGTTCTTCTGACTCTTTTTGCAAATCGGGCATGACATTGTTGAGGTTGTTCCTGTCAGTTCGTTTACGACTTTTCCGTCAACCATGGTCAGGTGGAACTCGTAATTGCATTCAATATATTTTCCTTCTCCAATTTGCAGCTTTGTAGGCTTAATCTTGCTTATTTGTTCTTCAATGTCCTTCACCGCAGTCCTTATGAGTTCTGCCGATTCCCTTGCAAACTGAAACATTATTGGTCGGCAATAATGCACTGAGGACGGACGTGGATTTTTCCAGTGTAGGGAATCATCCGATTTTAGCCGCAAAGGAACAACAGATGCCATAAACATATTTCCGTCCGATATTGTAGCGTCATCGGAAGATATCCTTTGCTTATAAACGCTTTGTCCGGATGATCCATCGCAGCCCCATTTGCTGATCACTGTCAACTTCTCAGGAAGAATTTTCACTTCCGTGAAAAACTTTGGTGTGGTTGACTTTCTAAACAGTTCAAATAATTTTAAATTGTTCAACGCCATGTTTTCAGTACTTAAATTGTTTAATGGTTTCAGTAATTGTTGCGCCAACTTTCAGGCGTAGACTAATCCAGGCATTATGCTTATTTTGCAATATATAGGCTTATGCTACCATGCCTAAAAATTTACCTGTTCCCTGCATACATATGGATTTAGGCTGAATAATGCAATTTTGATATTATGCACGTGTCCAAATAAGATTTGTGCCTACCTGTAGGGACCATAAGTCAATATTGTTCCTGACCATTTGTACGCCAAAGTATTGTTTATGTGAGGTACGTACCTGCTAATTTCAATGAGTAGTTTTTTTCAAACTATTAGATTAAACTACTGTCCGTCAAAACATATAAGGGATGGACGCCATACAATTTCTGCAACCATGTATTTTTAAACTTTTTTACCTCTAGAAGCCAAACGGGCACGTACGGGCAGATAAAACTTTTTGAATTATGTAAAGAAATAATCAAAGAACAGGTTTTGCAAATATGGCAAATATAGAAAAATATAGTTTTTTTTTATTTTCCGTCAAAGTTGAAAAATAGTGAAAAAACGGATAGTTTTTAAATATTGATTTACCAGGAGAAACACAAAGCAAACAGTTAATTTTTTTTTTATCATTATACATTTAATAAATACATCAATCAATACAAACAAAAAATAAGGCGATTCGTTACCTATTTTTCGTGATATTACACCTGAAATCGCAACAAATTGACTAAAAATTGTGTGTTTTTTTGAAAACCGAAAGTCGGTCAACTTTGAACGGTTATATCTTCTAAACTAAAAATGTGATATTATTAAGAGTGGCATATTTGAAATCGTTGAAAAGTTTCCTATAACATGGGTTTATTCAAAACTTCGTCGGCACTCATGAAAATTTTGATTTTTGCAACCTCGGTTGCTCTACGGGCGCCACTGTGCGGTGATACTCGATTTAGGTGTATTTGTATTAATTGGAAAAAGAAGTCAAAAATGCAGCTAATCCTTATACACACGGATTACGCTTAACAATGATTAGTCGAATTAATTTTGTGCGTGGTAAGTGCTTTATCAATTTCAATTGCTTGAAAAATATTAGAAATCAAATTCGTGAATTGAATAATATAAAATCTAAGTAAAGAATAACTAATTATCTGTTTAAAAATTATATATTTTTTATATATAAGAAAAAAATATGCCAAAACTACACAAACAATCTGCCGAACAACGTAGACAATCCGTTAAGGAAGCTAGTAATAGCCACAGTGAGAGGAATAGAGAGAGCAATAGGTTAAGAAATTCTCAACTTCTGGCTTCCCGCCGACAATGAACGCCAAAGAGATAGAGTTCTTCATTTTCTAAAAATATCAGAAACATCATAAAGCGATGTGGAACAACAGATAAGCCGGGCAGATGCTAATATCCAAGCTTTAGAACGGCAAAGAAATTCGGAGTCCGGTTTCTCTCGTCGTGAAGATCCTGTGTATCGTGCCTCAGAACAAGCACGGAATACGTCGGAACATTATTTACGGCGCAATGATGAATGTTTTCGTGCAGGAGAGAGACACCAAGATTCTGCGGCACATTCTCATCGTCGTGAAGATTCAGTGTTTCGCAATTTTGAGCAAGACAAGCTTTAAAACGACAAGTGAAGACCTTGTGTATCGCGCCATGAAACAAGAGCGAAATACAATGGAACACTCCTTACGACGGGAATATGAAACTTTTCAATCTGCCGTCGTCAAGATTTTACGTATAGAAATATGGAGCAGCTGCGGAATACATTAGAGCATTTGTACCGTTGAAGAGATCATAACTACCGTAATAGGGAACGACATCGCGATTTTGTAGCCTATTCACAGTGCCGCGAAATCAATGCACGTAGGTAATTGGAACGAAAAGGTCAAATCCAATTTTACGTGCTACAGAGCAAAGGCGCAATACAAATTCCAGAGGAGAGTCAAGGTTGCTTGGACAGTTGCACCGCATTAATCCCGTTAATCGTTCATTCAAATGAGAGGCAAGCTCAAAGGAATAAGGATAACAGACAAAATCTTTCCGGAGTCTCTAATAGAAACTTTAGATGCTGCTAAGAATGTTAGAGGATTTTAATACAAATGTAAAAAAGACCAACAAAAGTATGTGTTTGCTGTGGAGGTTTGAGGTTTCTAAATCAGGTAAACTTTTTAAATATTTAAATGTATCCACATTTGTATAGATGGAAACTGTTTCTTTGCTCCTCATAAGGACCCAGAATATATATACTTTAGAGAACCGAAGGTTAATATTCTAGAAATTACAAACGGAATGACAAACTTGCATATACCCCTTCCACCTGTAGTGGAGGGTATAATAAATAAAAAGCTATAAATCTCTAGATGTGATTTAAAAAAAAGTTTTTGGCCCGAAAGTTGTGCTTGGGGGAGTATCAATAGACGACAGATGGGGAAAAGATTTACATGAGCACCTGTAATTTTGGCCTTATTTTTTATGGTGATTCTTATCCTCTTGGCTTTTGGTTTTATGCGAATGCCAAGTATTATATATATATATATATGTTCCCATCAATCCTATAAGGAGCATAGGGCCTCAATAAATTGTGAACATATTCCTGTCTTGTGCCAACGCTCTCACTTCGCCCCATTTCTATATCTTCTCCCATTCCGGCCATTTCTATATCAATTTGCCTTCTCCACGTATGAGCTGGGCCAATCCACCGCCATTTACGTCTTTTTATTTCTTTGGCCATGTGTTGTTGGTTGGATTGTTCCCAAAGCCTGTTGTTTGATACCACTCTAGGCCAGAATATTCGCAATATCATGCAAAGACACTGATTAATAAACACTTGGATCTTCTGCATGTCTCGAAAGGCAGCGTTCCATCTTTCTCAACCGTAAAGGAGAGTGGAAAGTGAAGACGAATTCCAAATGGGTCTTAAGCGACCGAAAGTTTGTCGCGCTTTCTGTAGACGATTGTCAATATCTTCACTTGTCCCGCCATTTTTGGAAATTCTGCTCCTAAGATAAAAAAAACTGGCTAACATCCTCCACTTGATTGCTTCCTACTGGAAATAAATCCTGAGACGTCGCATTAACTCGCAGTGTTTTGGTTTTAGCAGTGTTAATCTTAAGTCCAGCCGCATCTGTTGTTGTTGTTATGAGGCGCAGATTTGATGCCAAATATGAGAAGCTGCGAGCTAGTAGGCAAATATCATCTGCGTAATCCAGATCGTTTAATCGACCTTGCAGTCCCCATGTAATTCCCTTTCCGTTTTGTAGGGCACTTTTAAGAACTGGGTCTAAGACTATATTAAATAAAATTGGTGATAATACACAACCTTGGCGAGCACCTATTTCCACTTTTACGCTCCTGCATAACGCCTTACCATGTTTGATTCGACAGCTGGCATTGCGGTTAAGGCACCCAATAAGTGAGATAAGTTTCCACGGGACGTTTTTGCATCGAAGTGCGCTCCAAATCACACTGTGATTTAATTTGTCGAATGCTTTTTCAAAATCGATAAAGCACATATAGAGTGGTGATCGCCATTCAACAGATTGCTCGACGATAACACGGAGACTGTTTATATGGTCGATAGTGGATTTGTCGGGTCTAAGCCCCGCCTGTTCCTGTCTGAGTGCTGGTGACACCCTTGCGGAGATTCGTTTGGCAATTATTTGGGCAATGACCTTGTAGACCATACAAAGCAAAGTAATAACACGCCAATTATTTGGGTTCGTAAGATCTCCCTTCTTCGGAATGTTTATTATTATACCTTCTATCACTTCGTCGGGCAGACTTTCATTTTCCCAAAAGGTGCGGATGATTGGGTGGATTATTATGGCGCTTGTATAAGAGTCTGCCTTTAATAATTCAGCGAAGATTCCGTCTATACCTGGTGATTTATTGGTTTTAAGACTATTGATCGAGTTTATGATCTCATCAATGTTGGGACAGGCAGAGGATATATCTGGGTCGTCTGCATGTGTTTCACATTCACACATTCACAAATCTGGGCGCTGTGCCCATTGGAGGATAGTATTTCGCTGTAGAAATCTGCCCACACATTCACTTGTCCCTCGGAAGATGTTGCAAGTTCTCCATTCCGTTTTCTTTACGGCCTCTGTGCTGTCGTATGTTAATTGGTAAGTTTTCTCAAACACCTGTACATGTCACTGGTCCGATGCGTTTACGCAGCCGTTTGAGCTTTCTTACCGATGTCGTCAACCCATTTGCGTTAATCGCGTCGTGCGCTTCGTTTTACAAGTTTGTCGAGATCATTGTGCTGCGTTTGCAGATTAAGTCTAGCACCACGAGTTTTTTGGTCTATTAAGGTCAGCCTTTACCAACTTGCGTTGCTCGATTATGCGCCATGTCTCATCTGATATCCACTCTTTCCTCAGGTTTTCTTTATAGCCAAGACTGACTTCACTTTTTCCCAACTGCTTAAGTCGTTCTCAAGTGATGCAAGAAGATTTTGGCTTAATGCTTCGGAATATGCAGAGGCTACTACTGGATTTTTTAAATTATGGAGGTTGACAGGTCTCGTATTGCTGTTGTTGTTGCCGTTACTGTTTCGAATTGCCACTAGTTTTATACGTATTTCTGCAACTATTAGGTGGTGATCGGTTGCCATATCGGCGCCCCTACGATTCCGTACATCCAAAAGGGACCCTCGCCACTTTCTACTTATTGTCACATGGTCGATTTGGTTCTCCGTTCTTTGGTCAGGAGATACCCAGGTTACCTTGTGTATCCTTTTGTGTGGAAATACGGACCCCCCTTCAACTAAGTTGTTAGATGCACATATTTCCAAAAAGAGTTCGCCATTTTCTGTCTTACGTCGAAGTCCATGAGTGCCCATGGTTGATTTTAAGTTGGTGTTGTCAGGCCCAATTTGGGCGTTAAAATCCCCCATTACGACCAGTATGTCATCGCGATTGCTTTCGCTTATTGCCTTGTCAAGGATATTGTAAAACTCCTCCTTACTAACGCGTTCAGCAGCATCTGTTGGGGCGTAGCAATGGATGCAAGTAAGATTTCGTGCGCGGGTGCAGAACCTGACAGATATTACTCTGTCAGAGAACGCTTTCCAAGTAATAAGTGTCTTTTTCGCTCTCTTTGTCAAGAGAAATCCAACACCACTTGATCTGGGAAGGCTTTCTGGTTTTCCCGAGTATAAAAATGTGAGACCGTCAGATGTTATGTGCTCGCCTACACCAGGCCAACGAGTTTTGCATACTCCCCCAAATAGGAGGTTGTAGTTATCTACTTCTTTACAGAGCTGTGCTAGGCGTGATGGTTCCAAAATTTGTACATACCAGGATCCAAATCGTGTCCTTGTTTTCATGCTAAATGTCGTCAACGGTAGATCGGATAGTTCATTCATGTTATTTGAAGTTTCGTTAATCATGATATCTCGGATGAGCAAATGATTAGTCTACTGCATCCTATTCTGATTATGGGGCTGCCATTTTAGCCATCAGACTGACTGTACATATTTCACGTTTGTATAGCGAACCGCTTAGTATAAGTGCAGATGTCCGCTTGCAGCCGCACCAATTAGGTGAACAGATGCTGCGATGTTCGGGGAGTACAAATTTAAAGGTGGTACTCACTCACCTTGTCGATGCTGCCAAAAAACACTTATTCGCAGCTAACCTTTATATCTAAAGGCCGTTCACTATCCGTAACCTGTGACCCGTCCGGTTGCCTACAGCTAGGCACATGATTTGCATGAGTTAACACACAAGTCATCGGAAATGCCAAACATTGACTGCACCTGATTATGACCTGAAGGATGTACCACCAAAAGGGGATATATCCTTCACATGACCCCTACGCCCCCGCGGGAGGTGTCAACATACGACAGTCAGACAAACTTAAATACTAACCCCCTTATGCAAAAAAAGTTAAAGTTCACATTAGTTAACCAACACATTAAGACCAAACACTTTTGCTGGGCTTAATGTGTTGGTTGACTAATTGAACTTTAACTTTTTTTTGCATAAGGGGGAAATTCGTTAAGGAGTGCTTGATGATTATTTCGATTTGCTGAAATCGAAATGACAAAATTAATATAGCCCCATATTTTTATGGATAAAGAAATTAAAATTGGTTGCTATATATTAGGGCTTTCAATTGGGATTGGTTTTTCTAAATCCCTGGATTAGGGATTGAAGAAAATATTTTCGGGATATTTTGAATCCCGGGATTTAAGGGATAGTTAAAAATTTTTCGGAATTTTTCGGGTTTTTTTTAAGTTATTTTTTATTTATACCCAATATATCAAAACTTTTTAAACAGTATTTAAAACAACTTAATTTCCCAGTAAAAATACATATTTCATGAATATATCCCTACGGGAAAGGGAACTAACACTAAACTTGTCACATGACAAGGCACTTTAACATGGCGATGTCCTACGAGGGGGTTAATTGGCACCTTTTTGACACTTTGTAACAGGTCACTGAAATATCCTTCCAATTTAAAAGTTAAAATAATGCATGTCGCAGATATTGTCCCATATGAGCCATGTCAATATGATAGATCCCCTTCATATAAAGTAATAAAACTAGAGAGAATCAGCCACTACCTGCACAAAATCCAGTCACATGAATAGTTTTGTGCCAATTACCTTTCCTCTGGACTAACTACACTCTAAACACATTATCACCAGTTTCTTTTAATTATAAAATTTTGTTCACTGGTCACGGGATAAGTGCTTTAAAAGCAATTGATACAAATTTCCCGCATATTAATTGATCACAATTCATAAAGATCATGTAATGAAAAACGTAACAATTAAATATAGGAATCGTATTTTTATCCATATTTGGTAATTGATATAAAAAAATTATACCATTTCCAATTGTATTTTAAAATTTTCCAAATAAATTGGAAAATTCTCCAACTAAATGTTTAAGTTTTCTACATGTATTTTGAAATTGTTCAAATATTTTAAATTATTCCAAAAATATTCTAAAATTGTATAAATTTAATTCAAAATTTTCAAATACAATTTAGAATTTTCCTTATGAATTGTAAAATTCTCGAAATTTATTTTAAAATTATACAAATTTATTTTAAGAATTTCGAAATGTATTGAAAATATTCCATATGTATTTTAAAGCTATCCAAATGTATTTCAAATATATTAAAATACAGTAAAATCTCGGAAAAGTTAAGTCTCGAAAAAGTTAATCTCGCGGAAAAGTTAATCGAGCGGCTGTCTTCACGTGCATAAAAAAAACCGAAAAATTCTGAGTGAAGAGAAATATTTTCAGTTACGGTACTTCACGAATACATATGTATTTTGTTTTTACTACGTATTGCACATTTGTTTTATGTAAAAATGCAATTCTTGTCTCACAATATTTTAAGCCTTTGTTGTGAAAAGAACGCGGTCACAAAAATTATTTAAAGTGCGTAGTAAAGTGTGTGAATAAAATGTCAACAAAAAATAAAAAGCAGCAAAGACTGACTGTTCTACAAAAATCAGAAATTTTGAAAAAGACTGTCCAAGGTGTTAGTGGTAAAAGATTGGCATTAGATTATGGAGTAACAGAAGCAGCTATCTCAAAAATTAAAAAAAAGAAAAATGAAATATTGGAAGCTTTGAGTAACTCATATGAACAGGTACCAAGGAAAACTCTACATAAAGCAGAATATGTTGAGTTGGATAAAAGTGTTTATGAATGGTTTTTAAAACAAAGAGACCGTAATTGTGCAGTAACTGGACCATTGATAAAAGCAAGAGCTAGAGTCGATTTCCAAAAGCTTTATCCAAATAAACAATTTAATGCGAGTGATGGGTGGCTAGCAAATTTTAAGAAAAGGCACGGTATTCGCTTTCTTAAAGTGTGTGGTGAAATTCTATCTAGCGATACCGCAGAAATAACACCTTTTATTCATAATTTACGGGCAAAATGTGCCAAAATGAAGATCACTGAATCACAAATATACAACGCTGACGAGTCTGGACTTTTCTACCGTTTATTACCCGATAAAACTTTCGTCGCAGCTACGGAAAAAACCGCACCAGGGAGGAAAATAGCCAAGGAGAGAATAACCTTTTTGTTGTGCGCAAATGCGGATGGTTCGCACAAATTGACTCCGTTGGTGATAGGAAAAGCAGCTAATCCACGTTGTTTTAAGGGATTTGAAAACCCATTGGAGTACGTTAGTTCACAAAAGGCATGGATGAATGCAAAACTTTTTTATAACTGGTTTCATAACTCATTTGTCAAACAGGTAAATTCAGCAATTCATTAAATACATGTGCATTTCTATAAGAGCTAATAACTTTAAAATTTTACAGGTCCGCAAATTTTCTCATGAAAATAATTTGCCACCAAAGGCTTTGTTGCTCATAGACAACTGCACGGCACACAAGCCTATTGATTTACTGAAAACTGAGGACGGCAATATTATAGCAATGCTTTTTCCGCCCAACGTCACACCTGTTTTACAGCCAATGGATCAAAATCCAATAAGATTGGTCAAATTGGGTTTTCGAAATAAACTTTTATGCAACATGCTTGCAGAGGAAAACATTTCAATTGACGGTATGTTGAAGTTACATACAATTCGACAAGCCATATTGATGCTTAAGGCAGCTTGGGATGAATTGTTGCCAAGTGTTCTCAGCAACTCATGGAATAAAATAAACAAGTGGGATGATGATGAATATCAAGACGAAGACAACATTCCACTGTCTGCGCTTATTGCACTGAACAGCGAATACAACAATTCAATTAACGAAGTTCAAGTTTTACTTTCGAAGGTGTCCGATAATGTGGAGATCAACATAGATGACGTAGAAGGCTGGAATGAAGATCAAGCAACAGAGGATGTAGAATGCGAATTGTCTTCTGATAGCTCTGACTCAGATATCGAGCAAAGTAGCCCACAAGAGGAAGTTAGTTATAATTTAGCACTCCAAAGCATAAATAATTTAATAAAATACTTCAAAAATGATGTAAAAGAGGTGGAAGACTTGATTCTCAAACGCACTAAATTAGTAGCAGCCTACCACAACAAAAGCAAGAAACAAACAACTTTAAAAAGTTATTTCACAACACCTAATACATAACTGAAATTTTTTAATTAATCATAAGTATGTACATATAATATTAAAAATAAATGAAATAAAAATATTATTTACAGAAATATATGCTTTAAGCTTTATTTCGATAAATTTAAAAAACCTTCGGAAAAGTTAATAATTCGAAAAAGTTAATTACCCTTGGGACATTTTGATTAACTTTTCCGAGATTTTACTGTATACTGTTTAATTTTCCAATTGTATTTTAAAGTTTTTAAAATGTTTTCTAAAAAATTGTGTAGAAGAACACATTTGTACAATTTTCAAATACAATATGACAGACAGTTTCAACAAAAAACTTGGAACATTTAAAAATACATTTGTATAATTTTAAAATACATATGAGTGGTTTTAAGGTAAATTTTAAAATACATTTGAAAAATTTTAAAATACATTTGGAAAGTTTTAAAATACAATTAGGAAATATGTATTTCAAACTTTTGAAAGTCGTGAATTTAATACGAAGTTGAGTTGAACACATCTGATTATTTTAAGATGCTTCTTAAGACTATTAAAGCATCCAAGGTTGTATCTGACGAAAGTTTTGCGGATTTGTTTGATTTGTGTTCTCCAAAATTAATATTTTAATTATGTAAAAAGCATTTATAATTATTTAATGGATAATTTTTGTACACAAAACACTTTCTGTCATTAACAAATTGTATTGTTATTATTTTTTCTCTAATGATTTTAAGCATAGTTGTTATATTTTGCTATTTTTTTCAAAAGGGCGTATCAAAAAGTTTTTTTGTTAACAAATACACGTACAAAAAAATCTTTATACAAATTATTGAAAAAATGTAAAAATAATAAAATAGAAAAAAAATCGGGATCCCGAAAATTCCGTGATTATAAATCTGAAATCCCGAGATTCAGGATTTGCCTTATCCCGGAATCGGTTTTTCCCGATTGGAAGCCCTACTATATATGTGCTCACAAGGAATAACAACTTAACTCGATTTCGGCAAGTGCTCAGCAAAGCATATTCAAATTTAAAAACCGTTGCTCAAAATCAGGAAATTTAGATAATCCTTACCTTAATTTGCAGGCTCTGTGGTAGCAATTTTATATTTAAATTTAAGGCTGAATTTTTAATGAAACAACCATTAAATTAGGAGAAGTAAAATTTAATAAGTCAAATTTGTCCCAACTCGACTTAAGCTGTTATTCCTTGTGGGCACAGTTTTCGGTAAACTATTTTTGAAGGTCTCACATTAAAATTGTAGTTAAATATGTATCAAGTGACAGCAATTTTAGCCAGATTTTGAGTTTTGACTTTAATATTTAATATATTTTGTTTTCGCTAAGAGCTAACAAAATCCTTAATACTCGGGAAGTGAAAACAATTAAAAACTCTAAAATTAATTTTATTGCATCCACCTTTTCAGTTATTTTCTTAATTCAAAGCGCCTTGACTGTTCGATACACTTTTTAATTTACTATAGACAAACTACTGATCCTTTAGTTTCAGTTGTTTTTGTTTTTTTTTTTTTTTTTTTATGAAAAAACAACAAATCAAATAATCATTCCGTACATGTACTCAAATATTATCAAAATCAGTTGAGTAAATAAATTCTCTTAAACGAAACTAAAAAAAAAAACAAAACGTGACAGTTTTGTAAAACCAATTGTGAAATAAAATAAAACATACACAACATTTTGAACAAAATTCTAAAAGAAATAGGAAAAACTTTTTGTCAAGAATAAAATACAAGCATTCGAGTACAATACTATTGAATAAAATTATACAACGGAAGTCAACTATTAGTTTCGTCTTCGTGTGCTGCGAATACGGGGAATTAAATCCCAAATGTAAAATATCAGGAAAGAAGTATTTTGCCATTAAATCGCAATAAGCGGACATCTGGAATTATTATATACATGCGAACATCCATTAATAAATGCAGTGTTTCACATAAATTATTGAGTACTTAATTTAATAAAAACCTCAATTTGTGCCGGACAATGTTTTTTATCGATAAATTTACATACATACATATATTCATATATCATATCCTGAAAGTTAAAAAAGATGGTTGTGACAAAATACCAACACTGTAATGATGCCGTTATATCTCCTGGTACGTGCTTTTAAGCACTGCATACTTGTAATGTTAAAAATATAAATTTTTAATATTGACGAATACGAATATCTGCGCCAGGGATGGCATTGAGAATTTTTAAATTGTACCAAAACTCTCTAAAATTTTACGTTTTTGACCTTAATTGTACTAAAATAAAAGATTTATTTTTGTTCAAACTATTTGTATTTATATGTCTAAGTATATATAAAAACACCACAACAACAAATACACTCATAGAAAAATGCATCGTCATATTGATGATGCCCTAACATGAGAATTATGACGTCAATGTTATTACAAATGACATTAATAATTTTTTGAGTCATCTATGCTAACTACAGTGACATTAATTTGATGCCACATTTTGTGTATTATTAACATTATTTCCATGTTTAAATAGTAAAATAAGAAGCAAAAATTTCCATGTTTTATTTGTTTAAATTACACGGTGCTACAGTGTAAAAAAACTTGGAAACTACTAGCGTGGGTTATAGGTATTCTTGAGTACATTACAAATTGTGTCAAAAAATTTCAGAAACACCCTAAAATTCAGAAGTTATTCTAAAAAAAACCGTTTTCAGTGATGTTCGTCAACTTATCATCCTGTAACTCAGTCAGTTTTTGTCCGATTTAAATTTTTTTAACGGGTTTGAAAAGATTACGCTTTACTGATTACGCTTTAAAATTACGTGCATTTTTTGATACATTTGTAAGTTATAACTATTGTTTTTATTAAGAACTAGCTTAACCCGGTGCGCTTCGCTACACTGACCCCTTACATTTTTATATTAAAATTTATAGTTTACTATAATAGTAGCTTTAACCACGTTTGAAGAATCTCCCTTTAATAGTTCTTCAGTTGAGCGATATTTAATGTATGCATCCTATGGGAGGTATTTCCCCCCCTGCGCCTACCCGCTTTATTTTTATTTTCAAAAGTGTAGTATACCATAAGAGTGACTTTTAGAAAGTTTGAACATTCTCACTATTACAGTTCTAAAGATATGCGATGTTAAACATTGGTGTCCTATGGGGTATTCCTATACTCCCGCTGCTATTTTATTTCAATTCCGAGGCTCAGAAGATCCTACTAAAAAAAGTTCAGCAAAATGCGTGCAGCGGCTCTTAAGATATGCGATAATTAATATTGGCATCCTATGGGGGGTACCAATTCCCCTGCCCCTATCGAAAAAATAAGTAGCCTATTTTATTTTTAGGGCTCACGTGATGTTACTGTAAAAATTTCAGGAAAATCGGTTCGATAATTAATATTGGCATCCTATGGGGGGTACCAATTCCCCTGCCCCTATCGAAAAAATAAGTAGCCTATTTTATTTTTAGGGCTCACGTGATGTTACTGTAAAAATTTCAGGAAAATCGGTTTGATAATTAATATTGGCATCCTATGGGGGGTACCAATTCCCCTGCACCTATCGAAAAAATAAGTAGCCTATTTTATTTTTAGGGCTCACGTGATGTTACTGTAAAAATTTCAGGAAAATCGGTTCAGTAGTTTCGGAGTCTATAAAGCGACAAACAAACAAACATACATAATTCATTTTTATATATATAGATATCTACAAAAAAATCGAAAGTTAAAAACTTTTTTGATTTTAGTAGCTTTTCATTGCTTATTTTAATATGAAAGCTTATAAAAATTTATACCAACCTGTGAAGAAAATTTAGTTCTTAACAAAACATGGTTCTCATTTTTCAAATCGGATGAAAATTGTAAAAGTAATTCAACTTTTCATTAACACCGGTTTTTAGTATTTTCTCCCCCAGCGCAAAACATATGAATAAAAAAAAACTTTGTAACTTACAAGCAAATTTATTAACTTAATAATGCAGTGTCTTGTTTGTTGTAATTTTACAGTTACGTTTTTGGTATTTAATTAATAAGTAAATTTATTATATGCGATAATGCAGAATAAATATACCCTGCGTTATTGTTAATCTGTCTTTGTTTAAAAAAATCGAACTGGAAGATAATACAGATGAATAGGGTTTATTATGTCCTATTGTTTTAATCATTAAAAAAGTTTAGAATGTTTTTATATGCAATTTTTAGTTATATATATTAGGATAAATACATAAACTTATCGAATTTAATACCATCACAATGGCAAAGTGAGAAATACTAACTTTTAGTGAAGGATATATTTTTTAGATAAGAGTAAAAAAAGTGTAACTAGTTTAAAATTTGTGACAAGTGAAGTGCTATTAATATATAATTTTATTTAAATAAGTAAGTTTGTAATTTTTGTAATCCTTTAACAAATTTTAAATTGTATTTAATTTTTTCTGCAGTGTGTGATAAGCGTAAAATTTTTGTTATGTTTGCGGTTTATTCGCTGACAAAAACATCGCTTGGATCTGCAGAAAAATAAAGCTTTTGTAAATGCCTTCAATACAGTGTTTAACTGCTTATATATGTAGTTCTAGCAAACGGTATGAACCCGAAAGTATTTGTACAAGCTGTTCCAGTGTGCTTAAGAAAACTAAGACCGAAAAGTTTATAAGCCAGCCATTTGACGGAAAGAGCCGCATAAGAATGATAGCAAATTATTGCTGGTCTCTCAGACGAGAAACAGATGGTTTGTTGAACAAACGTAACTATACATGTTAACTTAGGTTAAGCTATTTGTGCAGTTTTTAATTTACGCTTGTAAGTCAAGTGGTTTACCAAAAGAAAAGTCCGCAATCGCAAAATGTTTACTTTAGAAAAAGTTTAGTAACTTTTGCAAATATAAACCGATTTTAACAAATCATATCTCTTTTTTTTCTAAATAAATTTGTCTTTAAAATACATTGCAAAAAGTGATAGGTATTCATAGATTTCTTGGAATATATATTTAATGAATACACTGCATGAAAGCTTAATTCTTTGCATTTCCAACTGTTTAAAATTTTTAATTCGGTCAAAAAATGTGTGAAACAGTTTTTTGAAAATAACTCAAAATTTTGAGGGTGTTTCAAAATTTTTGAAAACGGGTTTTGTATGTCCTCACCTAGGCCTACAACCCCCACTAGGTCGGTTTTCCAGTTCTGACAAAAAGTGTTTATTTTTTTGTAGCAGTGTGTTATTATTAAGTTAAATACATCCAATTTTAAAATAGAATGATTACGACATGCTGCTGGTGTCTTTTAGTTAGAGTTCTTCTGTACACAAGGGGCGCAATGAAACAAAAGTGAAACAAACATGTTCAACGCATTATATGGTATATTTACATAATAATAATTGCAATTGTGTGAGTTCAGTAAGTCCTTTGTTGTTTTAAGCCGCAGAGTAGCAGTTTTCAGTCTGTTTTTCTCTTTGGTTTTGATAATATTTTGGTAAGAAAAGATTCTTTCCCAATTTGCAGATGAATGTAGTGTTGGAATGTAGTTGTTGCATAAAAATGGCAGGATCGCCATGTAGTATATGCAGAGTTGTGTGTGAAAAGAAGTTATTTTCCCTGTAGCCCAATATAATTTTATACAGCTGTAGGGGTTCTGCTTAATGATTAGGCGTCTTGCGACAGCCAGATTAGAGACTTAGATAAGTAAACAAGGCAACAAGTGCCGATTTCAGTTTTCAAATGCAAAGTCTGATTTTATTATTATTTGTTTGAGCTTATATACTAGTTTGCAAAATTAGTCTTAACCATTATAACTTATTATAAGATACAACTATTTCAATACCATGATGTTTCATATTCACATTTCCATTTATCCAGTTATGCACTTTGTATTTAAAATTTCAAATAGAAATGTGACACTAAAATATTTGTTAGTAAGCAATGCAATATTGCACCGTGCACACAACAAAGAGAAATGTTATTGATACCTAATTAATTGTTTTGTTATTGATAATTTATTAATTGTTTTGCTAGATATGCATAGTACAAGCATTATGAGTTTATGAGATACACTACAGAATTGATAATATTCCTCTAACAATTTTCGAGATTTATGGAACCATTAATTTTTTGCCTCATTTCATATTCCCGAAACTGTTGCCCAGATATCACTGATAGTTAAGTCTTTGTTAGATTTTAATATTTTAATGTCAGCATAATCTCTAAAATACGAATTTATGTTATCAAAATTGGAAACATTTTTACTTAAAGTGTTTCAATACTATTAGTTTTTCAATTGATTACATTTTCTGGACTAAATTTACTAGACTAATTTTCAAAGTCGAATTCCGTTCCTAAAACTTGCCTATGACTCAAATTATAAGTTGCTATATGAAATTACTAAAATTTGGAAAACTTCTTAATTGTACTAAATTAGCAATTGGTGTTCCATTGTACTTTTCCAGTCTAAATAGTACTAAAGTACAATTTCAATTGTACCAATTTAGCCGACTCTGATCTACTAAAACAAACACCTAATCTAAAATTTAGAGCCACTCGATATTTCAAATTGAATTGAAAATAAGTACTAGCAGCACACATACGGATTTTTTCAATTGTACTGTTTTATGAACAATACCCAAGACAGTACGAAAATGTACTGTTACTACATTTTGTACTGATTTTTATATGGGGTTTTTTGGTTCAGTCTACAAAAAATAAAGATATTAAGAAACCCTTTCAAAGTAATACATGTATGGGTGTTTGAAATGGTATGCTATCAAGTCATTTTGTCATAATATCCTAATATTTTCCAATGCAATACAAACATTTTTAAGAACACCTATTGTTAACTGGAACATCAAGGATAGAAAAGAAGAGCAAATAGAAATACTGTCAACTCGATAAGCAATTGAAACTTGCCATCAGGGACGATAACAAGAAAAAATTGCTCTTTTTTAAGTTACTTAAGCAAAAGCACTTATTTTTACCTTCCTTATATGCAAAAAATATCAGTATAATATCTCAAACGTTTTTAGAACTTGATTTTTTTGAGATATTACTATGTTGCAATGAAGGATCGATATGATCAGTACGGCGAAAGAAGCTGAAAATGCAGCTTGAGATTACAACATGAAATTTATATTTAGTGTCTCCAGAAAAATTGCAGGATGTGTAAGAGGAGAACCGTTGCTGTGAATGTATTAATAACAACTACATATGTAATTTAGTAATTGATATTGGTTACACTTTATTTAATAGTATTAACAATATTTATTAAATGTAATTAATATATAAAATTCAGCTACAAAGAAAAAGTATTAAAATTAATATGCGTTGTTCTTGACGTCTCGGTTGTAAGTACAAAAGAAACAGGAAATGAGAAGACATGGAGTATGTATACTATATTTGTTTTATTTCTTTGACATTCCTTTTTGTTAACCTAATCGTTTACACAAATACAAACACATTTATTACTCGCTTTCTTTTTTTTTCATTAATCACAATATCTTCCTGGACGCCGCACTACACGACCACTTCTAGTCCTGATTTCTCCAACAGGTACCTCACTTTGATCAACGGCATCCGACTCAGTATTAACTTCTATTATCTCATACTGACTTGTCCCACCCTCCGTTTCCTGTGCTACTGTCCCACTACCGTCAGTAGAAATATTACCCTTATCATAATCGCTATTCATCCGATCACAGCCTGTATTCAGTGGTGGCGCCATGTTTATCTCCGGTGGGTCCCTATCTTCAATATGATCCTCAAAGTCGCCACCGCATACCCTTAAACTACTCTTAAACCAACACTTACAAACTTATATAGAGTAGGGTATTTTAAATATCAAATAACGGTATAAACAAATGACGACAATCGGAATGTAAGTGAATGACATTTCATTGAGTGAGAATTGAGTGCATTCCTACTTGCAACATTCTGATTGACGAGAATAGTTACGAGAGTTTGTTATTGTTACAATTTATTGATATCTCCATATGACTGACAAAGACAAACATAATGATGTAAATAATTAAAATAAGTTAGAACGGTTAAGTTAAAATTTCATGTATAGTATATAAGCACCAGTAAATTTAAAATAAATCAGACCTAAAATTAACAACTTACTCCGGCAATAACTTGCCTAGTTTTAATTAAGAGCCTCAATTAATTCGGCAGTTCTTTTGAACGCCTTGCAAATCAGCTGGTACCCTAACAGCTATTAAAACAAAATAAGGGCTATAGGGACCAATACACATTAGAAAAACACGCTCACACCACAACACAAAACTCTACATGGCGATCCTGCCATTACTCTTCCCACACTACAAGGCGATCCTGCCATTCTACATCCTACACTACAGTAAATCACTTGCGCTAAAATCGGTATTCCTAGAGCGTGATATAAATCTGCTGTTGTGTCTATAAAAATTATTAAAATTATCCCTGACAATATATGATCGATTGTTAATTTGTTTCACTATCACACCATGATGCCATTCTTTTCCCCTTTTTTGAAAATTACCAACTCGCCTATGTCGAGCGCCGGTAGTGATTTCGCGCCTCGATCATAGTAATATTTTTGTCTTTTCTTTTTCCTTTTAATTTTTTCCTGAACATGATCCTCCGTAAGCTTATTTCTGGTTAACATTGAACCCAATACTGGTAACTTAGATTAATAAGTCTCCCAAAGAATAATGCGGTGGCGAAATCTGCATGCTTGCAACGGGAGTCGTATTATATTCTAAAATTCTGTATTGATATGAGCTCAAATCATTTGCCTCATAGCACCGTTTTAATATATTCTTTGCGATAGCCACACCTTTTTCAGCTTAACGATTGCTCTGTGGATACCGTGGACTAGAAAAATTAAATTGAATATTAAACTCAGAGGCATAATGATCAAAGTCTCTTGATCCAAATGGGGAATTGTCACATTTGATTATAGTTGGAAACCCAACTTTAAAAAAATGAATCAGATATTTGTTCAATAATGTGTTTCGACGTTTTATTGTTCAAAGGTGTTGCAGCCAAATAGTTGGAGTATGCATCGAAAATTGCAACAAAATCTCGACCAGCGTATTCAAATAAATCCACTCCTACCACATGAAACGGATATCTCGGTGTTTCCTCTTGTAGTAATGGCTCCTTCTGATTATTTCGCCGAAATTTCTCACAAATACTGCAGGACTGAAGAACCTCTTTGATTTTAACGCTCATTCCGGGCCAATAATATAATCCCCTAGCCCTTGCTAATGTCTTTTCAATACCAAGGTGCGCCCCGTGTAACCACTTAACAATCTTTTCTTGTAACTCTGTCGGTATAACCAATTTATGGTTCAATAATAGCAGCCCGCCCTCAACATGGAGTTCCGATTTTAGTTTATAAAAGTGCTGACATACATCATTTAACTGGTGGAAACTCGGCCACCCGTTCTCAATGTACTTACAAATTCGACTGTAGTGTCCATCCCTATCGAAAATATTCCGATAATAATTGAAATCCTCTTCCGATAAACAAACCAATTCCTTAACCTTATGAATTATGCCTGACATACCTTCTAACTCTTCCTCATCAGACAGTTGTGCTCTGGATAAGCAATCCGCAACTAACATCTCCTTTCCTGGCCTGTAAATAACGATCATCTGGGGATACTTCAGTAACGACATAAACATACGCTGAAGACGCATTGTGATGTCATCAATATCCCGTTTAACCCAAGTTTCCAACGGTTTATGGTCGCTCTCAACCGTGAATACAATGGCTAAAAGCTCCTTTTCAATCTGAGCCCACTTTTGCTCACTTTTAGTCAACGTTCGTGATGCAAAGGTGACCGGGTGTCCCTCTTGAATCAACACACAGCCCAATCCATCTTTAGAAGCATCCGTTTGAATTCTTACAGGTAATTTCGGGTCACAGATCGCCAAAACAGGCTCAGAAGCAAGAATATTTAACAAATTCCTAAATTCGTTTTCATGCTCTTCATGTCATTTAAAATCTACATCCAGCCTAGTTAAACTGCGTAATTCGGCCGTTATTTTCGATAAATTTGGTATAAATCGTGCCAAATATTTTACCAATCCCAGAAACCTCAAAACCACAGCCTTATCCCTAGACCTTTCCATACCAAGAATAGCATTACAATATTTTCTACCCGCTTGTTCAGCGATATTCGGCGCACTAACCAGAAAATCATCAAAATAAATATAAACTCCTGGAATATCTCCAAAAATTTGCACCATTGTTCTTTGAAACATTTCCGGAGCACAGTTAAGACTGAAAGGCAAACGGTTAAAACTATATCTTCCAAATGGGGTCATGAAGATCGTTAATTCTGATGAAGATCTATCTAATGACATATGCCAAAACCCACTGGTAATATCAATTACTGTAAAAACCCTCGCATTAGCCAAACCTGATATCAGATCCTCAATTGTGGGTATTAGAAAATGCTCCCGCTTGATACAATCGTTCAGGGGCCTGGGATCAAGACAAAAACTTAGCCTACCATTTGCTTTTTCAACAAGTTGCAAATTATTGACCCAATCCGTAGGGTAATTCACCACCGAAATTTTACCATCTACTACCACAACATCTAGCTCTTTTTTCAGTCTATCCATTAAAGCATGTGGTATTCGTTTCTTGTAGTGAAGCACTGGTTTTGAGTTTTCTTTTAAATAAATTTTATATTCACCCGGGAAGTTTCCAAATCCTCGAAACACATCATTGTACTCTCTAACAAATGATTCTGCAATATCCGGTAATGCAATTTTATCTATATCTATACGTTTAACTAATCCAAATTCAATACAACTTCCTAATCCAAGTATTGCCTCAAGTTTATCATCAACAACCAGAAATAAACCCTCTTTTCCACACTTTGACCCTAAATCAATACACTTCAATCTCACAGTACCGAAAATGTTAACCCTATTATTATTGTAATCAAAAACAGGGAATTCAGTACGTTTATTATCAATGTTCAATTTTAATTTTCTTACAAAACTCAAAGGAATGCAATTCACATCAGCCCCCGTATCAATTTTAAATTCTATTATCTCCTCACGCACACGATATTGTTTCGTCCATTTCGTCCGATTCACATCTACTACATTTATTCTAAAATAATGTTCATTACTTAGCATCCTTCCTTATCTTCTCAAAACCATCTTTTGACCTACCTTGAACGTCACCCCAAGCGACACTGCCAATTCCTCGCTGGTTGTATCGACTATTACCACTGTTGTCATCATTGTTGTTCTTATTCTGTTGAGAGTTCTGCATTCTTTCTTTTTGGCGGCACATTCTGGCATAATGTCCAATTTTGGAACAGATGCGGCACTTACTATCCTTCGCCTTGCATTCACTTGCATGTTTTGGAGACCATGAATATTCACAATTAAAGCAAAAACGTTTAATGGTATCAATTTCTGCTGGATGCTTGTTCTCTTCAGTTGAATTTCTTGCAATTGCTTTTGTTTCCAAAATAGATTTGTTGGCATTAGCCGCTTCAACAATTTTGCAAGTTTCTAGAACTCTTGCCAATGTGTCGTCTCTGCCAACCAGCAATTTTAATTGCAGCTTTTTGTCGTGGACACCAATAATGATTCGGTCACGCAGCATTCGGTTCTCATATGGGACACCGCAAGAGCACTTGAATTCACAAAAGGGCAATTGCTTCCGCGACTCAGTCTCAAATTCATTAATTGACTGCTTTTCTTTTTGTAGAATTGTATTAAACTTAAAAGATTCCATCGCAACGTTCTTTTGTGGCAAACAATAATCGTCAAATTTCTTTAAGACTTCGTCTAACGATCGCTGTTCAACTATGTCTGACGCCAAACGTTTTTCCCCAGGCATCGAATTCTGTGTGCCATTGTTCGGAAACAAGGTGTTATAAATTTCGGCTCCTTGCTCGCCAATCAGCCATATGAAAGTTGCAATTTTATATTTTTCTGGTTTATCCATCTTTCCAGTGGCAATCATCCAAACCATGAAATTTTGCTTCCATTTCGGCCATTCAGTGGCAATATTTGAGCAGTCCAAAGAACGTGGGGTACGGCTTTGCCCTTCATCCGCCATTTTAAAAACTCTTTCACAAGTCGTCAGGAATTAGATTTGTAAAATTTTTTCTTCTGACACCATGTATTAATAACAACTACGTATGTAATTTAGTAATTGATATTGGTTACACTTTATTTAATAGTATTAACAATATTTATTAAATGTAATTAATATATAAAATTCAGGTACAAAGAAAAAGTATAAAAATTAATATGCGTTGTTCTTGACGTCTCGGTTGTAAGAACAAAAGAAACAGGAAATGAGAAGACATGGAGTATGTATACTATATTTGTTTTATTTCTTTGACATTCCTTTTTGTTAACCTGTTCGTTTACACAAATACAAACACATTTATTACAGTCAAAAGCCTAGATGGACAATTACTAACCATTGTCGAAGAACAACTTAAACGATGGAGAGAACATATTAGGTGTGTTCCACAAGATCTCGGGCAAATTCAGACTAATAAGAGTAAAATGAAAATTACTCTCTGAATTTGCCAAAACTACCCAATATTACTGGAACGCAAAAACAATTTTTGAACTTCATCAAATACGAATGATGCTTACTTTTCAAATTAAGATCTATTTAAGTGATTTTAGACGCTTAAAAGTCATAACATTATAAAACCAAAATATTTGCATCATTGTCATTTTTTATATTTTGTTTTCTTTTATGTTAAAAATTAAGGGAAATATGTATGCAATAATGTATTTTCATTTTAATTTTTTCATTAAAATTTTACATATTGCTTTCTTATATATTTTTAATAAAACCTAAACTTTTTCTTTTGCTTGTAAATTTCCTGATTAATTTTTCAGTTTCATATGTAAACAAAAACAGCTGATTGTTTATTCTTGTCCGAAATTACCCAAAGAAAAAGTTCGTGCAAATTTGAACAGGAATTTAAAAAAATACTCTCTCAATTACTCTCTTAAATGCACAAAAATTGTTATGTGGAACGCTTTTGGGTAACTTTGTGCAAGTTCGGACTGTTTCGTTATGCATGTGGAACAGAGCTATTATGAGTGTATTCAACGTGCAAAGAGATGGTATCAGCATAACAAACAATAATGTTGATAACGTATTATCTATTAGAATTGAACACCAATCTAAACGGGAAATAGAGGATGCCATCTTGACTACTAAGCGTGGGAAAGCAGCAGGTGTTGACAACATAACTGCAAAAGTACTCAAGACAGTTCCAAAGATATTTGCCATCATACTGTACCCGTTGTTTCTTTAAATATGCAACACATAGATTTTTCCAACTGACTGGCTGCAAGAAATAATCGTAATATTGCCCAAGAAAGGGGACGCAATAGATTGTAACAATTGGCGCGGTGTAACTATTGTCTGTGCAGCTATGAAAGTATATATGAAGATCATCCTGGGAAGACTCCTAAAGCATGCTGATAAGAAGCTACACCCAGAACCAACTGGTTTCAGAAGTGGTAGATCATGTGTTATCACCCTCAGGATAATTATTGAGCAAACTGTAGCTATATGATCTCTATTATACATGATTCTTATCGATTATGAAAAAGCATTCGACTCTATCCATAGAAAATACATTTGGGCCGAACTGAAGAATATGGGTGTTCCCCATAAGATTATTTCTATAATACGCAGTAGCAATGCAAGTTTCTAAAGCACAGTTCTTCACGAAGGTAAAATGTCTGATTCCTTTAACACCATATCAGCCGTAAGACTCCTTCTTATTGTAATGGATGCAGTCTCCCGCCACGCGAACGAGGGAAAGCCAAGAGGAATTATCTGGAATTCGCTCCGACCAGAAACCCAACTAGAATCGCTTAAAAATGCGGATGATAAATGCGAACTATCCCACAGACTCTGTGATACGCAAGGAAAGCTAAATGACCTATCTTTAGAATCCAATAAAGAAGGACTCAGAATTAATCTAGACAAAAGAAAGGAGATGCGAATAAACCCCATACTAACTGACCCATTAAACATTCTACATACACAGGTTCACCGGGTAGAAGAGTTTCAATACTTGGAAAGCATTATCTCAGAGAGCGGAGGAACTGTCGAAGACGTGGAAAGCCGTATCAAAAAAGCTATCGGTGTATTTACACAACTTCACAAAGTATGGAACTGAAAGTATACAATCGCAGCACCCGAAGAATTCTAAAAATATTTTGGCCTCACACAATTAGCAACGAACAGCTTTGTTACATATCTGATATAGGTGATATTAACGTAGAAATTCGACAGAGAAAATTTAAATGGATAGGGCATACCCTTCCAAAACCACCTGAAGGAATTTCTCACCACGCTCTTGTATACAACCTCAAAGCAGTAGAATAAAGGACGGCCCAAAAACACCTAGCAAAACCCTTCAACACCATCGAAGAGCTCAGAGATATAGCCGCAAGGCGACAAAGATAGAAACAACCTTAAGACGGCCTATGCCCAGTATAGAGGCAGCTCGGAATCATATGACGACTAGCCAGGCAAAGTATATATATATATATATATATATATATATATATATATATATATACATACATACATATATACATACATACATACATACATATATACATACATACATACATACATACATACATACATACTTGCTACTTTTCACCGAACATGGAGATATCAGAATTTCAGCATAGCATTGAGAAACTGGAGCAACACATAAAGAATGGCAATAAACCGGTACTGATAGGAGGCGATTTTAACAGCAAGTCATCAGAATGGCTTTCAGCAAAGACAGATAAAAGAGGTATTACGGTAAGTGAAATGATTGCATCTTTGGGACTGATTGTCTTGAATAAGGGAAGGTCCGCGACCTACAGGGGGCCGTTATCTTCCAGAAGAGGGGAATCTAGATCGATTATAGATATAACTTTTGCGTCACCGTCAATAGCAGTTAAAGCATCAAAATGGGAAGTCCTAGAGGAGGAAACACTAAGTGATCACCAATATATAGAAATGGAAATAGATCTATCGTGTCACAATGTAACTACAAACCAAACTCGAATCAGATGGAACACTCGAAAGATAGACAAGCAATTATGTCTAGAAACCCTTACGAGGATCAAAACTACAACAGAAATGGGAGATAATCTGAATATAGAAGTAGTTGTCGCTCAACTTACCAATATACTTACCGAGATTTGTAATGCTGGAATGACCAAAACCAAAGTTCTTGGTCGATCACGGAAGCATGCTTACTGGTGGAATCAGGAAATTGCCAAACTCAGAGGAGAGTGCCACCGGGCAAAACGAATAGCCACGCGAAGCAAAGGTGACCTACCGGTAATAGAAGCGTATAGAAGAACTAGAAAAAGCCTTAGAATGGCAATCAAAGATTCGAAGAAAAAATCGTGGGAACTTCTATGTGACGAAATAAATAAGGACCCTTGGGGACTTCCGTATCGAATAATAATGAGGAAACTAGGAAATCGAAACACAATTCCAGGCATAAAAGACCCAACTTGGGCATATACTATAGTGACCACACTTTTCCCCAAAATTGATAGGGACGGTTATAACTTTTCCTTACCTCAATGCGCAGAGGATTGTGACCTTTTCTCGCACAAAGAGGTAATTGATGTAAGTCGCACATTAAAAAAACGCAAGGCACCAGGACCAGATGGGATCCCGAACGAGATCGTGTGTGAGCTTTGGCCCGATATATTTAAGGATACTTTCAACCGTTGCCTTAAAATGGGAATCTTTCCAAGGGCGTGGAAAAAACAATACCTTGTATTGCTACGTAAAGCTGACAAGCCATTGAATAATCCATCTTCATATAGACCCCTATGTCTATTGGATACCTGTGGAAAGTTCTTGGAGAAATTACTGCTGAATAGACTTGAGGTTGAAATAAATAGAAACGGCGGATTCTCAAACATGCAGTTTGGGTTTGTAAAAGGAAAATCAACTATTGGTGCTATCCGTGAGGTTGTAAATACTGCAGGGAAGGCCATGGAGAATATGAGATTCTGTTCCATCGTAACTCTGGACATTAAAAATGCTTTTAATTCTGCGAGCTGGAATGTAATCCGTCAAACAATGCGAGATCGAAATTTTTCGGAATACTTGATCAGGATGGTAGATAGTTATCTGCAGGACAGAATACTGGAATATGAAATAGAAGGTGGAGTAAACTATTACGAAGTGTCTGCTGGTGTCCCCCAAGGCTCTATTCTTGGTCCATTCCTATGGAACCTAATGTATGACGGGCTGTTGGGTATAAACTTACCAGTGGGTTCGAAACTAGTGGGTTATGCAGATGATGTGGCTCTGTTAGTGGACCAACCCTCTACACCGTTGATAGAGATAGTGACAAATGACTGTCTAGCGAGAGTTAGTAGGTGGTTGAGATCTAAGGGTCTGACACTTGCGGCAAATAAAACGGAAGTGATTCTTGTAACCAAACGAAGATCTTTCGGGTATCCGAGACTAAAGGTCGAAGGATATGAGCTGACTATCAAAAAAAACTTGAAATACTTGGGAGTAATCTTGGATAACAAGTTATCTTTTGAACCACACATTAGGATGGTAACTGAAAAAGCTCTGGGAACAGCGGCGAAGCTAGCCAGAATAATGCCAAATATTAGGGGTCCAGGACAAACCACCAGACGATTAATTGCCACGGTAGCATACTCACAGGTGCTTTACGCAGCTCCTGCTTTTAGTGATGCTGTCAAAAAAAACAGGAAACTAAGGGATATCCTGGAGAAAGTGCATAGGACTTGCTCGATACGAATAACGTCAGCATACCGGACTATATCCAGCGCGGCCGTGGCTGTACTCGCTGGTGTACCACCGATCGATCTGTTACTGACCGAAAGAAAGGAAATATATGAAAGACGAGAAAATATAACACATGCGGGTGAAAACTTCGATGGTAGAGAAAAGACACGTATAAAGGATGATGCAAGGGAAAGGCTGCTCCAAGCTTGGCAAGTACTATGGGATGAAACGGATAAGGGTAGATATACCCACACTCTTATTCCGAACATAGCGGCTTGGATGGATAGAAAACATGGGGAAATTAACTTCTTTCTTACCCAGGTATTTAGTGGGCATGGCAACTTTGGAACATACCTAAAACGTTTCGGGAAGAGGGAATCGGATGTTTGCGAACTCTGCTGTAGCTCCGAAGACAACGTTGAACATACGGTTATAAAATGCGGCTTTTCGAGGAGCAGAGGAAACATTTTTCAGGAAATGTCTGAGAATATCAAGATAGCTGATATATTTAACTTAATGCTATCAACCCCGGAGAAATGGAAGCAATATTCACGTGCAATTGAATCTATTCTGAGGGCGAAAATGGAATGGCAACGGGCACAGGCGCCGAACCCCTAATCTCATACGGATGTATGCTGGACGGGGGAGTAGGAGAAGGTGATGGTTGATGACCAGTAAAATGAACTCCACCCCGAAGTAATGCTAAAGTGGTTCCGGGGTGGTGGTTCCGGTGTAGGGCCACTAGTTGATAGCTCGCTATCACTACGTCCAAAAAAAAAAAAAAAAAACATACATACATACATATACATATACATATACATATACATATACATATACATATACATATACATATACATATACATATACATATACATATACATATACATATACATATACATATACATATACATATACATATACATATACATATACATATACATATACATATACATATACATATACATATACATATACATATACATATACATATACATATACATATACATATACATATACATATACATATACATATACATATACATATACATATACATATACATATACATATACATATACATATACATATACATATACATATACATATACATATACATATACATATACATATACATATACATATACATATACATATACATATACATATACATATACATATACATATACATATACATATACATATACATATACATATACATATACATATACATATACATATACATATACATATACATATACATATACATATACATATACATATACATATACATATACATATACATATACATATACATATACATATACATATACATATACATATACATATACATATACATATACATATACATATACATATACATATACATATACATATACATATACATATACATATACATATACATATACATATACATATACATATACATATACATATACATATACATATACATATACATATACATATACATATACATATACATATACATATACATATACATATACATATACATATACATATACATATACATATACATATACATATACATATACATATACATATACATATACATATACATATACATATACATATACATATACATATACATATACATATACATATACATATACATATACATATACATATACATATACATACATACATATATACATACATACATACATACATACATACATACATACATACATACATACATACATACATACACACATACATACATACACATAGGGCCGGGCTAAGGCTACTATGGGGGTCAGCGGGTGGCGGATAGCTGAACGACCTACAGATATGTAGGTCAGCTGCGATAAATAAGCAGTCCCCGACCAAGAGCGGCAGGGCCAGAGGGCGTACTACAAAAAAGTACATAGGCCTGAAGACGAAACTGCGACATGGCGAATGGATTCCGCCATCTAAATATGAATCTCCCCACAAGGGATGCCCTCAAGAGAGGAGCAGTAAGGAGAGTGATGCCTCCGTGGTTTCCCGAATCATAAATCCAGGAGCGTCTGACCCATAGTGGGCGGCTACCTGGTCTGCGTCTGACCTCAGGAGAGGCGGCAGAACAACAATATATTGTACCATTAAGATCGAGACCAGTAAAATCTTAATTATGGCATACTGGAACATATTGATATGGTTAAGACGAACCCCTGGGCTGACGACTACAATATTCCAGAACTTTAGTACGATGGAGTGAAATCCTACGGAAATGGCTTCTGGGCCAATGTTGCAGTTGCCTCCGTCCCGCGAAAACTCGGCAAGTCTCAGAGTACGCTCTAAGTTTCGTCGCCATTAAGTTGGTGGTGTAGGTTCAGTTGACATTGTCCTGATTAATACGGGTCTGGCTCTGAACACAACATTTCATGAGGATGTTGTGTCAACCCTCGCATGTCCTCCCTGCTTGCATAGATAAGCATGAGACCATATATAACGTAACTACACATCGGGCTTAGATAACGGCTTTGAGTTGGGACCCAGTAAAAATATGAGTACCAAAAATGTATCACAAATAAGCGAAGAAAATCCTTTCCGTCCAACCGCAAAGGTACAAAGAACACCACCTAGAACCGGTGTTATACAACCGCTCGCCACACCAATGGTGATAGATGATGACAAGCATCTTAAACGTCTTAAGATTGATGAAGAAACTGCGTTCGTTCAACTTGGTAGCAAACTGAGCACAATGAATCATATAGTCAGCGAAGCAAGGAACATTCACAAGACTGTAAGGGACAATCTCTTGCAGGCCGTCGCACTGTACCAGCAGCTTCGAGAATACAGGGAAGCTATCGCTCTGAACAACCTTCTGGACACACCCCAAAGTAAACCAGATGCTGTAAGAAGCGATAAACAAACTCAAACGGGGGAAGAAGTACCCAAAAATGGTTCGAAATAGCCTCTTTCACCCCCGAGAAATGCAAACCTACAAAGAAAATTCGCACATCGCAACCAGAGGAAAAAACTCAAAATGTAGTAAATGCTGAAGACGATAACGCGTGGTCTATTGTGGAAAGAAAGAAGCGAAACCGCAATAACAACAAAAGAAATAAAAACTTTATTAAAGGTAAATGCGAAACAGTAACAATAAATGCTGGTGGCTCAAGTTATGCTGATATTTTGAAGGAGATGAAAAATACGATCAAACCTGATCAAATTGGTGTAGGTATAAAAAAGATCCGCAAAACAAATGATGGAAATGTGTTAATAGAAATGACAAAAGGTGAAGGTCAAGCGAGAAAACTGGAAAGCGCTATAAAAGAATCTTTTGGAAACAATCTTGAAGTTCAAAGAGTAGTGGAAAAATACCTCTTGGATATTAGAGACATGGAAGAAACCAATGCCATCTTACAGGCTTCTGGTGAAACTGAATATGGCAGAATTAAAGTAAAACAGGCACTCGTAGAAGTACCAAGAAATATCGCTGTTACGTTACTAAAGAGAAACAGGGTCAAAGTTGGACTTGTACTTTGTCGTGTAAGAAGGAAAATCTTTGCCAAGAGGTGCTTCAGATGTCTTGAACAAGGGCACATTGTCCGGGACTGTCGTGGTAAAGATCGTAGACAGACATGCATGAAATGCGGTATAGATGGACATAAACTAAACGGATGTAAAAACGATCCGAGATGCTTGATCTGCTTGGAAGCTGGCCGACAGGATGTAAACCACTTTATAGGTGCTAGCAGTTCATGTAGCTATAAAAATGGCAATTAAGTTACTTCAGATCAATCTAGGTAGAGGCCGCGAAGCTCCTATGAATAAAGGAATAGATATAGTATTAATAAGTGAATATTATGCCAGAATTGAAGGAAGTGCTTGGTACCAAGATGCTCTGGGCAAGACATCTATATATCTGCGTAACCCGCAGATCACAGTAAATAGAATTGAGGAAACAAATGAAAATTTCGTTGTCCTACACACTAAGGATGTTCGAATATATAGTTGCTACTTTTCACCGAACATGGAGATATCAGAATTTCAGCATAGCATTGACAAACTGGAGCAACACATAAAGAATGGCAATAAGCCGGTACTGATAGGAGGCGATTTTAACAGCAAGTCATCAGAATGGCTTTCAGCAAAGACAGATAAAAGAGGTATTACGGTAAGTGAAATGATTGCATCTTTGGGACTGATTGTCTTGAATAAGGGAAGGTCCGCGACCTACAGGGGGCCGTTATCTTCCAGAAGAGGGGAATCTAGATCGATTATAGATATAACTTTTGCGTCACCGTCAATAGCAGTTAAAGCATCAAAATGGGAAGTCCTAGAGGAGGAAACACTAAGTGATCACCAATATATAGAAATGGAAATAGATCTATCGTGTCACAATGTAACTACAAACCAAACTCGAATCAGATGGAACACTCGAAAGATAGACAAGCAATTATGTCTAGAAACCCTTACGAGGATCAAAACTACAACAGAAATGGGAGATAATCTGAATATAGAAGTAGTTGTCGCTCAACTTACCAATATACTTACCGAGATTTGTAATGCTGGAATGACCAAAACCAAAGTTCTTGGTCGATCACGGAAGCATGCTTACTGGTGGAATCAGGAAATTGCCAAACTCAGAGGAGAGTGCCACCGGGCAAAACGAATAGCCACGCGAAGCAAAGGTGACCTACCGGTAATAGAAGCGTATAGAAGAACTAGAAAAAGCCTTAGAATGGCAATCAAAGATTCGAAGAAAAAATCGTGGGAACTTCTATGTGACGAAATATATAAGGACCCTTGGAGACTTCCGTATCGAATAATAATGAGGAAACTAGGAAATCGAAACACAATTCCAGGCATAAAAGACCCAACTTGGGCATATACTATAGTGACCACACTTTTCCCCAAAATTGATAGGGACGGTTATAACTTTTCCTTACCTCAATGCGCAGAGGATTGTGACCTTTTCTCGCACAAAGAGGTAATTGATGTAAGTCGCACATTAAAAAAACGCAAGGCACCAGGACCAGATGGGATCCCGAACGAGATCGTGTCCCTGGTGTGTGAGCTTTGGCCCGATATATTTAAGGATACTTTCAACCGTTGCCTTAAAATGGGAATCTTTCCAAGTGCGTGGAAAAAACAATACCTTGTATTGCTATGTAAAGCTGACAAGCCATTGAATAATCCATCTTCATATAGACCCCTATGTATATTGGATACCTGTGGAAAGTTCTTGGAGAAATTACTGCTGAATAGACTTGAGGTTGAAATAAATAGAAACGGCGGATTCTCAAACATGCAGTTTGGGTTTGTAAAAGGAAAATCAACTATTGGTGCTATCCGTGAGGTTGTAAATACTGCAGGAAAGGCCATGGAGAATATGAGATTCTGTTCCATCGTAACTCTGGACATTAAAAATGCTTTTAATTCTGCGAGCTGGAATGTAATCCGTCAAACAATGCGAGATCGAAATTTTTCGGAATACTTGATCAGGATGGTAGATAGTTATCTGCAGGACAGAATACTGGAATATGAAATAGAAGGTGGAGTAAACTATTACGAAGTGTCTGCTGGTGTCCCCCAAGGCTCTATTCTTGGTCCATTCCTATGGAACCTAATGTATGACGGGCTGTTGGGTATAAACTTACCAGTGGGTTCGAAACTAGTGGGTTGTGCAGATGATGTGGCTCTGTTAGTGGACCAACCCTCTACACCGTTGATAGAGATAGTGACAAATGACTGTCTAGCGAGAGTTAGTAGGTGGTTGAGATCTAAGGGTCTGACACTTGCGGCAAATAAAACGGAAGTGATTCTTGTAACCAAACGAAGATCTTTCGGGTATCCGAGACTAAAGGTCGAAGGATATGAGCTGACTATCAACAAAAACTTGAAATACTTGGGAGTAATCTTGGATAACAAGTTATCTTTTGAACCACACATTAGGATGGTAACTGAAAAAGCTCTGGGAACAGCGGCGAAGCTAGCCAGAATAATGCCAAATATTAGGGGTCCAGGACAAACCACCAGACGATTAATTGCCACGGTAGCATACTCACAGGTGCTTTACGCAGCTCCTGCTTTTAGTGATGCTGGCAAAAAAAACAGGAAACTAAGGGATATCCTGGAGAAAGTGCATAGGACTTGCTCGATACGAATAACGTCAGCATACCGGACTATATCCAGCGCGGCCGTGGCTGTACTCGCTGGTGTACCACCGATCGATCTGTTACTGACCGAAAGAAAGGAAATATATGAAAGATGAGAAAATATAACACATGCGGGTGAAAACTTCGATGGTAGAGAAAAGACACGTATAAAGGATGATGCAAGGGAAAGGCTGCTCCAAGCTTGGCAAGTACTATGGGATGAAACGGATAAGGGTAGATATACCCACACTCTTATTCCGAACATAGCGGCTTGGATGGATAGAAAACATGGGGAAATTAACTTCTTTCTTACCCAGGTATTTAGTGGGCATGGCAACTTTGGAACATACCTAAAACGTTTCGGGAAGAGGGAATCGGATGTTTGCGAACTCTGCTGTAGCTCCGAAGACAACGTTGAACATACGGTTATAAAATGCGGCTTTTCGAGGAGCAGAGGAAACATTTTTCAGGAAATGTCTGAGAATATCAAGATAGCTGATATATTTAACTTAATGC